>JZKD02S1594244.1:86579-110684 GCA_000966675.3 Picea glauca
TATTTATCCCATTGCAAATAAAATATGTAAACACAGTTTGGGCACCAAACAAATGTCTAAACCATAACACCAAGTGTCGAAATGTAGTGCCAAGATATAATCTCTCCTTGATGCCATCTCTAGTCGAGTACACAAGTGTAAATCCTGAACAATCATACTGAACAACAAATGTCAAACCTGAACACCAACATCAAGAACAAAATCAAGAGACTCAATGTACACTACATGAAGAAACTTGGTACCAAGCCAGCTAAATATTAAATGTTTCCATACATGTCAGGAATTTTATCATCCTAAGAAGGCATCTACAACAGAGAACCTAAGTGTTAAGAAACACACAAATGTCAAGTGGAATCTATCATATATGGACATAAAAAATATAGAGTGCCAAATCACAAGATAAATAACAATTATAAGAATGTTAAGTGTCTCAACTTGCCAAGTATTGAGTTGTATTAAATCATGTGTAATTTTCCATGAATTATTTTTTGGATGTACAACTAATGGTGAGTGATTAGTTTCAAGGTAGAACAAGTATTTGTGGAGCTCTCGGGTATAAAGGGTACTTGGTCATTACGATTTTCAACCTTTGATATGTTTGATATGAGTCTGGTTATAAGATTTTTTGGTGAACTTAATATACAACAAAATAAAAATTATGCAACGCTGAGTCACAGAGGAAGGTTTTTTTTTTGTGATTGGGATATTGTGATAGGAATTTTGGTTAAAGTTGAGATGCTTTTAGGGAAAAAAAGAAAGATAGCAATTCCACCAAATGTACCACCATTTCATGCAAACTCTTGTTTCTTCGAACTAATATTGGCCTTGGAAATCAACTCAAAACATGTAGAGTATTATTCTCTTATGGCATCTTGTTTTGGAATTCAACGAGGCCCTCTTCTGTTATTCACAATCAAATTAACATTGAGATGGAGAAGAGGATTTCAAAGAAACAAATTGAATCAATACCTCAGGTCATATTTTGTGGTTAATATCGAAGATGGAATAGAGCTTTCACAGTGTGAGCTCGTTGCGAAAGTGTTGTAGCAAGCATGCTACTACATTCCACCATTTATGCCAAATTGACATTGATTCAACCTTCAACTAGAGGACATGTGTCAAATCGACTTGCAGATTCGAGGACCTTAATTTCATTAGTCAGTTAATGGATTTAAATTAGAATTTTTATATATTTAGTAAGAGAATAAATGGAGCCTATATTCCAACAGATAGTTTCGAGTTTTTTCTTGTTTTATTGTAACTAAGTCTATTCTGAGGAAGAAGGTTGATCTCGAATCTCTTAGCATGGGGATGAGCCTTTTCTATATATTTTGTAAATTTCAGTGTGCGAAGGGTTGGTTCAAAAGGGAGGAAAAGCACTGATATGTATTGTAATATTTTTTCCTGAGCTTCATGCAATTATGATGTACAAGTCTTGAATGTTATTACCATAGATTCATGTGTTAATGCTCCTTGGTATGTGTTTTCCCATGTGAATTTGCATCTTTCTTTTTTTCTCCATTTAAATGTAGTGTCTTCAGTATTTGAATGAAATTATTTGATTTAGAATTCATCCTCTACTAGATTCTCTAAATTCATTTACTTTCAAATATTTTCATCAATTTCTTCTAAGCGAATGCAAAATTCATTCTTGATAGATGCTATTCTTTAATGGATTGTTTCCTTTGATTTTTCCACCACACTAGAATCAGTTAATTGACTAAGAAAGCATTGAATGTATTTCCTCTACTTCTTAGAACATTATATCACCATCCATTGATAGTTTTTATTCATTTGAACCCATTCCCAATGGTCTTTCCTCTTTCTCAACCACCATTTCATAAACCCTACCTTCATTTGCATAATATCTAGCCACTTCACTTCACAAAACCAGTCAATCCTTGACTGAGTTACAAGAGAGATCCCTCTCTGGGATTGAAGGGCTAGTTTCCAGTCTTAAATATTGGTTTTGAGGTTACCACTATGACTTTCATTTCACAACCGATAAAATCACAGAGTGATAAAATTTTGGTGTCGTTTTTGGGGAACAAAAGTTGCATCTTCCCTAGGAGAATGACAAGATTCATATCTAATTTCTGATGGTGAATAAAGATCAGACACAAGGTTTCTATGTACCATTCACCTGGAGAGTCCAATCAATGATTCCAATCATATTCAAAGACTCCACTAGATAATGATTTCATTTGACAGAAACATGGAAGGACATAGTGGGAATACCAGATACTCAATATTGTGTTTTATCCAAGAGGTAATATTCTAGTTTATCGATAACTTCTTGTCCTTTCATGATTATTTCAAAAGAATCTTTCTTTATTTACTCCATTCAAATAAATACCAGAGATATACCCTTGTATATCATTCATTGCATACTGTAGATATACCTTCTTCTTATATTATTGATATTCACCAAGATCCTTCCTATGAGCTATATGATGTCCAGGGTCAGTCTTGTGAGCCTAATGAAACCAGAATGGGTCTTATACCCCATGTGATTAACTCTGTACCTTCTAAGATCTTGGATAGATATAGTCCTTTTAAATTTATGTCTATCCTTCTTATATTTCCTCCAAAACATTATAAGTAACTCCCTATGTTTGATGGAGAGAATCTTAAAATTGAAAAGCATATCCAAGCCTTTGAGCATTTTGTAGATTTCATTGAAATTGAGCATGATGATGTGTCTATGAGAGCCTTTTCTCAGTATCTAAAGGGGGATGCCAGGGCATGGTTTAGGAACCTACAACTTTAATCCATCATCTCATGGGAGAAAATGAAGGACCTCTTTCTAAAATTTTGGGGTGATAGGAAACCCTTGGATCAACTCCTTTCAAAGTTTTATTCCATAAAGAAACAAGGGAATCAGATCATGTCAATTTTTAATGGGAGGTTTCATAGTTTTTATCACAATATGACTAAAGGGATTCAACCTTTTGAAACTGTTTCCAATGTCCATGCTCTATTATGCAACAACCTGTGATCCAGACCTATCTTTTATTTTGATGGAGAGGAGGTTTGTTTCCTTGTAGAATATGTTTAATATGCTCAAGAGGTTGAGGATAATATTAGAGCATGTGGAAAAATTTCAGATCAAAATGAGGATGAGGAGTGGATTGCATATAGATATGACAATGAACATGAAAAAAAATGATGCCATGAGAAGGAGTTGGAATATCAACTTGTTGAGGAGAAAGTTGATGTCTTAGATTTTGTTGCTAACTATTTCCAAGAGGTATTTGATGTTCCTATATAAGATGATTATGATAATGATTTTCTTGAGCAACCAATTATAGTATTTTCATCAGAAAATGATTCTTTTCAGAAGTCTTATGGAAACAATCAGATTACATGTCATGGTCACAACATTGCAAAGGAGGAAAGGGGTGATTTTGATAAAGGAAATTCTCTTCCGTTGTGTTTTTCTTCTTTTGATCTCTTGAGAAAAGGTTTTAAGATCACTAGTGAAGCACCAAAATTAGAGTTTATGGAAAATCACATGGGGATTTTGGAGCTGAATGATGATTATATATGGAAACAATAATATTTACAAGATCCTAATGTTGAAATTTAGGTATCTTCTCCCATGGATGATGAAGTGAAAAGTAAGGATAATCACTTAAATTTTTCTTTATATTTTCCACTTTTTAAATTTTTTGAAGAAAATAGTGATAATCAAAGTTCTGAAATTTTATGCATGAGAACTCTAGATAGTGAACCAATTTATGATAGTTATTCCTCATAGTTATAAAATGGTGAAGAAGGGTACACCGTCTTAGACACATTTCAAATTAATGTGACAATTCAGGATGTTACATTTTTTGAAAACACAAACCTAGGATATCCAGGCAGCCAAGATCAGATCCTTGTTGATTTGCATGAAGAATTAAACACACAAGTAGAAGATTTTCCAATTGATAAATGTTCATAACATGTGATTTTTCTTCTTGAAATGAATGATAAGGAAAGTGATTATATTTTTTCCATTTTATTTGAGAGTGATCTTGGAATTAATGACTTAGAACAAAAACCGTCAACTTTGAAGAAATAGTCTAATATGGTAG
Organism: Picea glauca; assembly: GCA_000966675.3. Taxonomy (NCBI): domain Eukaryota; kingdom Viridiplantae; phylum Streptophyta; class Pinopsida; order Pinales; family Pinaceae; genus Picea; species Picea glauca. Next base: position 90,659 of record JZKD02S1594244.1, read on the forward strand.
TCTATGCTTATGAACAAGAAGAAACTATAGACATAGACTATCCCTTACTTTTTATTGATAAACAAGTTGTATTCATCCATGTTATTCAATATCCCTTTGCATTTCTATTGGAAACATCAGAGAAGGAGACCTTTATGGGTTACCTAGAATCAATTAGTGAATTTGGTTCTTCAAAGTGGATGAGTTTTAAGATTGGATTTAATTTTTAGTTTGAATTTCCATTAAGTAAGGTTTTTTTCTTATGCTTGAAGACATATACGCAAGGAGTTCAATTAGTGAACAATTTCCTTTCATGGATGCACTAGAGTTTTGATTTCACCCGATCAAGTAGCTCAAGGATCTGTTTAGTAGGTAGTTGTGCAAATAAGCTCATGTTTGAGCATATTTTTCAGCAGTGTGCAGTTCAGTTTCAGTTTGGATTTCAGTTTGTAGGTTGAAGAATGAAATAGTTGGGACCAACCCAATGGATCAAGAACAAAGTCTACATGTTATTTGTTGCCTCACAAGGAGGACGCCATCCCTTGTAAGAGCCAATGTTAGAACTGATTATTACATCATCAAATTTTAGCCCAAACAACACAATTATGAAATTTTCGTAGTGCAAGTGAAACTCCAGTGATTTCGTAGCACCAGAGATATGTACTTTGGGAAAAATCTAAAAAAATTGGCAAATCAAAATGGGTTTTATAGACAATTTGGGTCTCAGGTTTATGGCAAGGATTTTATGAATTTTATCAATAAAAGTATTGGACTCGAGGCCCATTCTCCAAGGACCTATTTTTATTTTTTATATTCTTATTCAAATGGTGAGGGTATTATTAAATTAAAGTTTTTGTAAAAAGTAATAAAATTATTGTTTATGGCCTCAAGAGCCAATATCCATATATAATACCAAGAGAAATCCCACATGGAGAACCAAGCATCGAGTGCAAAAACAAGTTTCAATCCAAGCACCAAATACTAGGCCAAGACCAAGTGCCAAGTAAAAAGGAGAGGAGAATAATAGTGTGCACAATGCATCAATATGCATTGTGCTCAATCATGCATATAAACACCACAAGAGTATTCTCTCCTTTACACGTGGGATATTTATCCCATTGCAAATAAAATATGTAAACACATTTTGGGCGCCAAACAAATGTCCAAACCATAACGCCAAGTGTCAAAATGCAGTGCCAAGAATTAAGCTCTCCTGGACGCCATATCTAGTTGAGAACACAAGTGTAAAGTCTAAACACTCACACAGAGCACCAAATGTCAAGATTGAACTGTTATAGAAAAATTTTCCTCACCCTATGCAATCTTTCACAGAAAGAATTTTTCCATTTCCCTATGTAGACTTATCATCCCTTTTTGTAAAATCCAGAGCTAAGAATACATATTTTTCCACATGTATAAATATTACCTACTATACAACATGCGTATATGCACACTACACCACAACAACCTGCATACATTGGGATTTGTGCCAAAAAATGAAAATTAATGTCGGTTTTCCATGTCACGATAAGAGATATATGAAAAATCCATTTATATCCTCTTTCCATATACTAGAAACGTTCCGACTTGGCCCTTCAGTTCCATTTGAAGGATATAAATGGGCCAATTCCGAGCTATGGAAAGAGGAGAAGGAAATCAACTTTGAGAGAAAAGTTACTCTCGAGAAATTATTTACCTCATATTGAGTTTGCATCCCTTTGTCCTTTAAGTCTGAACACAATGTTCAACCCCCAATATCCTCCCTTATTTTATTGAGAACTTCATTGTCTCTCTTCTATGATCTTTCCTTTGGTGGAGGATTGAAGTGGTGGAGGCTCAGCTGAAAGGAACTTAATTTCTTGGTTCCAAACCATGTCGACGCAGAAGTCTGTAACATTTTCACCTGTTGATCATATATTAATAGAAATACTCTTTTCCTGTCCAATTGTTATCTTGAAAATATTTGAATTATTATTCCATGGGCATATTTGTCATGTTTATTAATGGATTATGCTATTGAATGTGCTAACATTATTTATTATCACCATATGCTTGCTTTGCTTGGTTTTTGAGGACTAGTTGTAGGTATTTTCTTTGAGTCAAGTGGTCAATGGTGGACTTCATCGACTGTCTGGATGAGGTAGGAATTTTATCTTATCTCTCTATCATATTTGTTTATATAGTATACTTGGTAATAGAGTTAATTTCTATATTCATTTCTGTCTGTTGTGGTTTACCTTAGCCATAGAGATATTTTCCTCCTAACAGAATTAGCAACCATAGTAGGGATTGAATCTTCTTTCTTAGGTTTTGGATTACTTTTCTCCTTAGATTTCTCTCATTCCTATTGTGTTTGTTGTCGTATCATTGATGGACATCCTCTTTTCACTTTGGGTACGCGTTTTTCATCCTTCTCCCTTGTTGGCCTTGTTTTTGAAACATATAAGCACTTTTTGGCTTGATGGTCACGTATATACGTAGGTTGTCCCTCTACCAGATATGTACATACACTATGTTGCATTGAACAGTCACGCACATGATCTTTCCTTTCTTGTTTAGTTGGGTCTGGTGGTTGTTGGGTGGGATTTGATGTTTGTTGAGTCTTCTTGGGTCCCTGTTGTGCTTGTTAAGTGCTTGTGAGATGACAAGAAGCCTGTCTAGGGTTGAATTTTTGGGTGGAGTGTTTCTCATCACCTTTTCATTTTGATTGTCCTTGTACATTGGGCTGGGTGTTTTGTTGCTTGGTATCATTCTTGGGTTATGTCTTTCTATAAACGGTAGAGTTTATATATCGAGTTGCTTTTCAATCCATGCATTTTCATTTTTATTATATTGAAAATACAAAAATATTAGGAACTTTTCATTGCTTAGAATTTTGGTCTTTTGAGTCCTTGTCATTAGCTTAGTGCATGTAATTAAATATTGCATTTTTACTTCAAAATTGCAGAGTTGAAATTGAAAATTGCATTTGTTTTTAGAGGCATATCATTCATTGAAAATTGAAGTTAGGAATTTGCATTTTGTTCATATTTACTTTTCTTATTGAGTCATAACATCATGAGTTTCACTACCATACCATTTTGAGTAATCACGTCCACTAAAATTAACTCTATAATTTAAAATTGATTAGTCACGATTTTATTTTCTAGGGTACACAAACTAGCTTAGGATTTAGTGCCTTGGAATAGGATTTTGAGAGTTAACTTCTCCAAGGAAATTAAATAAACATGTGTCTAAGAAAGGGAGTGGAGAAATCCATTGTATAATTGGTAATATAAGGAGGCTCTGCTCAGACCGGATTTAATTACAAGGTCGTGCGAATTTGGTTGAAGGGATATCCTCTCGATACATTCTTAGTGTCAAAGATATTTCTGGGGATCTATTCGTATCTGGGGATCTTGCTAGTGCCTTTTGTTACACATCAACATTACTCGCTTTGGCAAGTGTCGCAAGTGTCGCATGTCGCTCGCAAGTGTCGCATATTGCTCATAAGTGTCGCATGTTGCTCACAAGTGTTGTAAGTATCAATCAAAGCATACTTCCATGATGATGACACTAAGGAGACACTTAAAATACCTAAAAAACCAGATTTGGAGGAAGAGAGATGGTTAACTGAAGTCAGATATATCTTCCCACCTGAAAGGAGCTTTCAAACTAAGGTTTTAGAGGAGAGCGCTCCCCTACATCAGCCTTAGGAAAGCTGGCGCTCCCCTATAAGGTGTTAGGGAGCGTTATAGCACCAAACTGCCCCTCTGAAGGAGTGCTATAGGCCTTTAGAGTGATAGCACCCCGCTTGAGCCTCTTAGGGAACGTTATAGCACTGTCTAATCTGGGTAGGAGTTGATCTGTTGAGGAGAATAAGGGGAGGATCTTTCAATCTTGGAAGGTAGTTGCATTCGAATTCCTGGTTCAGTCATGATCTTAGGAGAAGATCCTTGGTTCAAGGAGGGAAATCCTCAACTTACCCTAAAGATACCTCAATAGGTTAAGCCTCTCTAAACATATATAAACAAGCTCTATCATGGTGGAAAGGAAGGAAGAATTGGAAGCATGAAACCTATGATCTCGTAGGAAACATATAGTGAACTGGAGGAAAGTGATCAGTAAAGTTGTTGTTGTCTGGATCGTGGATATTTAGAGCAAGGGTTAAGACAAAGAAGACTTCACGAATCTATCACATTCTCATCTACGGTTGTAAGCTACTTATGTCATTGTTCTCATTAATATGACTCGCTTGGCCTGTTTCTTTCTAGTATGTGTTTAATATCACATGAACTTGTCTATGATAGATAGATTTATTTCAATCTAATATCAATAGAGTATGAAGTGGTTGTACTATTGTTTGTATATAGGGCTCATCGAGGAGCGAAAGATTGGAGCTCAACTCGGAGCGTGCAAGGACAAACATCGATAAAAATGTACTTCTTTTCTCCTTCCTCCTCATGCATTAGTTTGTCTAGATCCGAAAGGAAGTCAGTGTCCATGTTAAGCGTCTTCTATATTAAGAGTTAAGAGTCTAACTCTCAAGAGGAGATCTACCTGTCCGTAGGGAGATTTTCCTTCAACAGAAACTGGCGACTCCACTGGGGAGTCTCGAATTGAAACTTTTTGGTTTTGATTTCTCCTCATAGACCTTATCTCACCCTTCAATTGTTTTCAGACCTGGTTCACTCCTTTTTTCTTGATTTCATGAGCTGATTGACTCCCTACCCCATCACACTCAGCTTGATTGCCAGACTAGACTGCAATTTTTTGATTTTTTGACATTTTTAGGAGATTTTTAAGCCTGGCGCTCTTGTATCTGTGTTAATAGAGCACCAACACTCCCTTTTTGTCTTACACAGAGAGATATAATGCGTCTTTCCCTTTACAACAGAGCGCCAACCCTCTTTTGGCCAAAAACCTTTCCAGAATTGCTCTTTCGAGGGTCTAGTCTCTGTGTCTCACTTGTTGAGCCTCTCTGTGAGTCAATACTTCTTCCCATTCAACTTTGACATCCTTCCTTCCCAGGAACAAACACCTTGTTATTTAGATTTTGTAGCCTTCTTCATTATTTTTGAGTTTTTCTATTGATTGGGAGTTTGAAACCAATGCATTTTTTGTTCTCTCCTTTTTGAATGAGCGAGAAACCCTGGTGAAGGACATCAGAAGTCTACGAATCTCTTCATTTGGTCTTTGTTGAGGTCATTGTTCTTCAACATCTTTTTTTTTTGTGTGAAGTTCTTGGTTTTTTTTTATTTCCTTTCTTTGGCTTCTTATTTTTTATCGCAACAAGAGGGTGTATTGTTTGTACATAGCCTGCTTATGCTTGTCTGAGTTTCCTTGATTCAAAAGGTTAATTAGCAGGAGAAGTGTTATTTTGAATTAATCATTATTCGCACACAAACAATAAAGAGACATCTTCATGATTGATTTTACATATTAGAAGGCTTTTCCAAAAGTTTTAAGGACCACATCGAATTTGATTGAAGAAAATTTGTTTGAGGGCATTCCTTATTAGTGCTTGTTAGTAAAAAGAATTCTCTTTCTCTCCCTTAAATAGATATTCATTGAAAGGAAATGACGGATTATCATATTTGATGCATTTTTTGGGGATTGAGTCATCATTCTATCCGTTTCACTTCCATGCACCCCTCTTGAGTAAAGAACAACCATAAAATGAACGCTAATTAAAAAACTATCTAGAACATTTTCTTTTCTAGGATCCTCCACCAATAGTAGACTAGGACTAGTACTTTGGATTGGGCTGTGAGAATAACTCTCCAAAGTTTCCAAAACAAACATTAGCATCCTGAGCTAGGGAGAGTCAAATCCAATTGTCATATAAGTCTGCCTGGGATCCCCCTCTCTCATAGGGGTTACACACGAGGTCGCACTCGGGAAAGCTACGAAGATTATCCCTCCGTGGTTTGACTGATTGTAGTGGTCAGATCGTATTATGGGGATCACTTAAAGGTATGCCCACAAGGTTGAGTGGAAGCCTTTTAAGTCGATTTTGGGATAGATACCCCGCTCGTACGTTCGGACTGGACTGTCGACTGTACCCACCCAAGGGATGACTGCGAATTGGTAACCTTAGTGGCCATAATATTTTGGGTGTTACACAAGGAGATAGTGAAGGGAAGTCTCACTGTACCTGGAGCAGACATTGGTCAATCTCACTCGGGCTCCTTGGAGGGTAAATCCACAATTATTGCGTGGAATATTGCACCAAGGTGTAAGTCCGTTAAGCAGGTTACCATTGTAATTGTTCCACCATATCCTCGCCCCTTCTTGACTTGATCACGCGACATTGGATTTCATCACCAACTAGTACGGTCATCGAGAGAAGGTCCTGCTTGCTTGGTTGTGATTCCTAGATTTTATTAGCATATGTTGCTTATTTTCGGTAGTTGGCCATAGATTTTTTCCGCCGACTCTTTTTTGCCAACATTGACCCTCCACGCCGTTCGCAGAGGCTAGAAGGACTTCCTCCAGAAAATATGGGAGAGAAAAACCCTTTACCCCCTCATTCTATGGAGGAATATCCTCAATAGAGCGAGGTTCACAACACTATAACCTCCCAAGAAGAAGTTCCCACCTCTTTAGAGAATTTTTGGATTGTTTCAGAGTCTCTGGAGGCTTTCTGCATTCCGAAGGGATATGAGAGACGCGTTCTCCAACTAAATTTAGCCAGTGAATTTGTCGTCATCAATCCTTCTGACATTCCAACTGGGTCGCATTCAAACCCTTTAGTCGATGACCCCTTTTGGACCGCAGACATTGTTCGAATTTCACCACGCATGGTGCGGGATCTTTATGGAGTAGGAATAGGTGCCGACGCGCCTATCACCTACACTGTACCCTTAAACCATTTTACTAGTACTATCGTTTTTTTAGCCACACCGTCTATTGGTCCGAACACATCGTTCGTTGGCCCAAGGTCCACTTTTTCTCTCCAAATGGCCCATTCTTCAATGGTCTCTCACGTGCCGACTATTCTCACTGGTAATGCGGTGGTTAGCCAAGTTGCAATTGGCACACCAATAACACCTAGACCTTCATCATGACTCCCTTTTGGGTATAGAGCACTAAACTCTTTCGTTGTCGCTACTACCCAAGTCATGCCTGGAAGTTCTATACCTATACAACAACCCGAAGGAACTGGTCTTGGTAGCTTTAATCCATTAAGCAACACCGATCAATTGTTTATGTCTGGTTCCCAAATTCTGGGAACTCTACCTCAAGCTGGGGGGCATCCTCCCACTGGAGGACAATTTCCATTTGGAGGGCGCCCTCACACTGGGGGGCAACCTCAATCCGGAGCCGACCATCAACTGTATGGACAAAATGTGTCTACCTCACCCAATCCATGGAACATCCCTTTTCCAAGAAACCCACAGTTCTCATGGGGACACAATCCTCAAGCTCCACAACAATCTCTTCCCCCTCAAGGGACCCATCTATATCCTCCTTATGGACAAATGCCAAATCCAACTTATAATCCTCAAAACCCATCCGGTTATCCCCCGCTCACAGATGTTTCTCAAAACACCTCAAATCCTATGTACCCTGGTCAACACCAACCTTATACAAGAGGACCCACTGGTTACAATTATCCATCTAACCCAATGTATGGTCCTACTAGTGTTCCTATGCCACAACAGTATTACCCGTAGGTTAACCGACAACTACCTTTCCTAGCGACTCTGGACCTTCCAGACTTGTCTCGGTTAACGAATGATCCTATCTTTCATTCTCTAGTTTGACCAGCTATTCCAGTTAAATTTCCTTCTGATATACCAAAATTCAACGAAAATTCCGGAGAAGACCCAAAAAACCACGTGATGACTTTCCATTTGTGGTGTTCATCCAACTCCCTCATGGACGGTTCTATACGTTTGCGTATTTTTCAACGAACGCTTACAGGTTCCGTAGAAAAATGGTACATTGAACTACCACGTGCTTCTTTTCACAATTTCAACTCTCTTTCCATGTCCTTCCTCACACACTTCCAACTACCCATTCGATATGAGACGGGTACCGAACTATTGACCTCCCTTCGTCAAAAAACCTCAGTACATATCTCTGATCATATTCATGAATGGAGACGATGATGAAGGCTAATCAAAGCGGTCATTCCTGACCAATTATTAGTGGAATGGTTCAATAAATAATTGTTACCCCAGATTGCTCGTGATGTTTCCATGGGTGGTGTAGTCACCGAGGAAGAAGCCATTGCTCGAGCTCAGTGCTTAGATTTGGTCTATTCACAATCTGGTACTCTGTACGAGTTGATACCAAATGCTACCCGTGCCACTAATGATCCATCCAAACCATCGGCTACCTCACACGCGGATGGAGTCATTGGCTCCATCAAAACCCAGTCTCCTTCCCAGTCGACTAGAACAACCCAACGGTATGCTCCGACACTTGCTCCCAATTCAAATGCACCCTCTTCTACCCCCCCTCAAACTCAGGTCTCTGAGGTGAATGCGGTCCAATCAAACCATTCACAACAACCTGGGGGCAAGAAGAGAGAAAGAAATAAACCCAAAAAAAACAACAACAATGAACAACCGAAAAATCAACCTCAAACCACTGCTACAGGAAAACAACCACAAGGGAAACTGAAATTCCCATGTCTCATTTGTGGTGATGATCACTACACCCGAGACTGTCCACATCACGATGAAGTGGCCAAGATATTTAAGGGAAATTCACAACCTGTTGTTCTTACTCAGCCTTTTCCACAACAACAATATTTGGTTGCCCAAACCCCCACTCCAGGGGGCAGTTCCAACCAATCCCATGATGAGGCCTCGACAAGTGCCCACATTTACATGTTTAATGGGATTAATTTGACCACTCACACTACGAGATATGACACACTGATTAAACCTGATAAGATGAAGACTACTAACGATTCCTCACCAGACCCATTACCATCTTCCGTTAGTCCTCCGTCTACTAGACCTCTATCCGGACCACTTAAGATCGAGAAACTTTCGTTTGACTCCATCCTACGCCCTCTTAAGAGAACTATCTAGAAATCTACCTTTAATCCTAGTTCGCGGGCTGCCCAAAACTACAACATCGTTGAAGCTTTGGCTCAAGCACCGTGTGCTATGTCTTCTCTGGAAGTTATACAACACTGTCCCAACCAACGTAGAATGCTCTTAGCTGCCATCGACGCTTTCGATCTTGAGTCATCTAATAGCCTCACATTTAATCTGGATGATCATTAGCCTCGACTCTCCCACCAATTAGCTTTTCAAATCGATGTTGTTGTTCACAATCAACAAATCCACCGAACTATCTTGGATGAGGGAGCCTCTACGTGTGTCATGTCTTTAGCTTGTTGGAAAGGCTTAAAATCACCTTCCCTTAACAAATCCCCCATGATGTTATGCGCTTTCGATGGACGAGGTTTTAATCCTTGTGGACTTTTACAATCCTTAGCCATTCAGTTGTGTGGAAAAACTGTTACTGTTGATGTCGAGGTGGTCGACGCCCCCCTAGATTACAACCTACTTCTTGGAAGAAGTTAGTTCTCTGCTATGACTGTCGTCACCTCGTCAGTGTTTCGATGTGTACAATTCCCCCATCAAGGAAAAATTGTCACTATCGATCAACTAGATTTATGTACACCCGACGCTCGTGCCCCTATCACCAACAACATTACTTTTTTGGGAGACCACCCAGTTACGTATGAAAGTGTTGGTGTTGTCTTGTTAACAGATTATAGCCTTATGCGTACTTTCCCTACACCACTTCCACCCACCACACATCATATTTCCACCGTTAATATGATTTCGACTATGCCTTATTAATCTTTGGAATTATCTGACCCTTAGATTGTACCTAGTCCTATGGAATTCAAGGTGTTAGTTGACACCATGCCACTTAGCGTAGCTGAGACCGCATACGTAGCTATTCAATCTACCTCTCCCTCCCCAGACAACCCACATTTATTGGCACCTGATACCTACTCGATGTCGTCATGGTTGGATTCCCTATCATCTTCCATTGATTACATTTATTAAATCTTCCCTTCCGACGAATATATAATGTAGATGATTAGTATTGATGACGTACCTTGGGATAATAACCATCATCGATCCTCTTTTCTTCCACCTCTGGAAGAAATTCACCAAGACATACACTTTGTCTTCCCTCCTGATGTTACCCATTCTCCACAATCTCCCATCCTCACACAAGACACTCTTTCAGAGGGGAATATGGGTAATATCTCTACCACGATCATTATTGATATTTTGATCAAATAAGGCATTGTGGAAAAAATTAACCTTGGTGCTAATTGCACACCCAAAGAAGTGGTATCTTACACCGCTCTGTTTAAAGAATTTTGCGATGTCTTCGCTTGGAGCTACGAGGAAATGCTAGGAATCGACCCCTCGATTGTCATGCATGAAATCAAGACTTACCTAGGTGCGAAACCTATTCGACATAAACTCCACCCTGTTCATCCCAAGAAAATCGTGGCTATAAAGGTAGAAGTTGAGAAACTTTTAAAATCTGGCTTTATTTATCCCGTCCCTTTGACAGAATGGGTCTCCAACCTTGTTCTGGTTTCCAAAAAACAAGGGACCATCCATATCTGTGTTGACTATCAGGATCTCAATAAGGCTTTTCCAAAGGAAAACTACCCTATGCCCTTCATCGACCAGATTATTGATAATTTCACTGGGAGTGTAATCTTCTCCTTCATGGATGGTTTTTCCGGGTATAACCAAAATGAAATTTTACCTGCTGATCAACATAAGACCGCCTTTATCTTCCCATGGGGAAMTTTTTCCTATCGAAAGCTACCTTTTGGTCTCAAAAATGTTGGTGCTACTTTCCAGTAGGCCATGTCATACGCTTTCCACGATATCAAGCATATTGCAGAACCTTACCTYGACAACTTACCTGCCCACTCATCAAATYRATCAGATTAYGTTGATCACTTATGGGCTATTTTTCTTCAATGTCGGTTTTACTGTATCTATTTGAACCCACATAAGTGTATTTTTGCTTTCGAATCCGGTCRAATCCTTGGTTTTATTTTCTCCAAAGATGGGATTCGGGTGGATCCYTTAAAGATTAAGTCTATTCTGGCTTTACCCCCACCTACCAATTTGACCCAACTCCAAAGTTTGTAAGGAAAAKAAAACTTCCTTCACCRTTTTGTTTGTAACTACGCTGAGATAACTAAAGGATTCATGCGATTGTTGYAGAAAAACACCCCTTTCATTTGGGATGACATCACTCAATGATYGTTTGACGCTCTCAAGCATGCCTTGACCCACGCACCTTTGTTGCATCCTCCAGACTATACAAAGGACTACATCCTTTACRTAKCTATGTCTAMTTCCACTATTGMGATGGTGTTAGTTCAGGAAGACCCCAACRGTGAAGAACATGTRATCTATTACCTGAGMAAGAKTCTATCTGGACCCGAACTTTGATATTCACATGTAGAGAAACTGGCTCTGGCAGCCGTCATCGTTGTCCAGASATTTCGCCATTACATCTTACTAYGCACCASCACTGTGATTGYAGACTCAAACCCCATGTACCACATCTTGACATGTCAAGTGCTCGGGGGAAAATATTCTAAATGGATCKTCATCCTTCAGRAATTCAATCTTGAATTCGCCAAGTCCAAAGCCAAAAAGTCCCTGGTGTTTGTGGAACTTATCTGTGATCTCTGCCATGCTGATGAAGATATCGAACCTAGAGATTCTCTCCCTGAYGAAACTCTCTTCCTCATCAACACCTCTGATCCTTGGTACGGATACATCCTCCTTTACCTCCAAACCCAATGCTTTCAGCCTAATATTTCCCACRAAGAGCGTCAAYGTATTCGCCACCATTCTCGTCGTTATCTTATCATCGRAAACACCTTGTATCGYTGTGGTATTGACACTATCCTTCGACGATGTCTGATTCATGYAGAGGCTAAAYGYSTTCTGAATGATTKTCACCTTGGAGCCTGTGGCAGTCACCCTTTTGGGATGGMCAYAGCCMAAAAAATTCTACGTGTTGGCTATTTGTGGCCCTCTATTTTCAAAGATTGCATTGAGGCAGTCAAAAAATGCCCACCCTRCCAAGTTTTTAACAAAAAGGCATGCACCCAACCTACTACGCTGCACCCCCTTATTSTCATTGGCCCCTTCRCCAAGTGGGGTATCRATTTTATGCAATGTAAGCCTACCTCATCTGGGGGGCATGGTTATATAATCGTCACCGTCGAMTACTTTACCAAATGGGCTAAGGCTATGCCTACCTTTCTAAAYGATGGTCATACCKCAACTCTGTTTCTTTTYAACCACATCATAACTCATTTTGGTSTACCACRCACCATTKTCACTGATCAYAGTGCACACTTTAAGAACTAGATGATGAGTGAATTGCATGTCAAATTGGGTTTTCWCCATGAAAACTCATCCCCATACTATCCTTAGGCCAATGGAYAAGTTGAAGCCATCAACAAGGTCCTCAAAACCATGATTCAATGCATGGTAGGGGAAAATAAGACATCCTGGCATCTACAAMTTTTCTCTRCTCTCTGGGCTTACCGTACTTCTGTCAAAACCGCAAYTGGGTTCACTCCTTTCCAGTTAGTGTATGGCATCGAAGCCGTTATACCAATYGAGTGTGAGATTCCATCTYTGAAACTTAAAGTAGAACTGCTACCCCATACTTCTGTCGAAGAAGAACGTTTCTTATATCTGACCAAACTGGACAAAACACATCRCGATGCCRCTCTCGTTAACAAGGCACATCAGAARYGTATAAAAAATCAATACGACAAATCCGTCCATCCTCGGACTTTTGCAGAAGGAGACTTAGTYCTTGTCTATGACCAATCTCAYGACAAACTAGGGAYAGGTAAGTTAGAACCTCTGTGGCATGGCCCTTACATTGTGAAACGTGTTCTGCACARAGRCGCCTATGAGTTAGTCGATTATGATGGAACCTCCCTTGGAGAGCCCCGGAATGGGATTTACCTTAAAARGTACTATGCCTAGATCACCTAGCATGTGTACTTTGTACATTATTCTATTTTAGTTTGGTGTGACTRTTTCTTTCGTGTGCTYGAGTATTTACCTTTKCCACTCATACKGTGCCTTGTTTTTTCATGCACAGATGACGTCTTMCTTTCCTATCTTTGTCGGGTTTTCGGATGGCGCTAGTYGACACACCCGAAACATTGCTTCGACAACATGGGTCATTTACCAATTTGATGAGGTGGTCAGTTCATGAGGTATTTGCTTAGGACTAGCGACTAATAACATGGTAGAATATCACACTGTCGTCATACTTTTGACCCAAGCCTCCTCCCTAGGTATCTCTCGCATCATTGTTAACCTACACTCCCAACTCGTGGTCTATCAACTCAACCGAATCTTCGCTATATGTAATCCTATCCTGCTACGTCTCCACCTACAAGTTCGTCGCCTTGAATGAATGTTTCATTACATCGAATACAAACATATTCCAAGATAACTTAACAATGTTTCGGATTCGTTAGCTAATTACATCATGGATCAATATCTCTCCCACAGATAAGGTTTCATGAAGGAAAACAAATTGTACATCACATGTAAATTAAAACACATCGCATGTAAATTAAAACACATCACATTAAAGGCATCATCATGTACAAATCATTTGGCACTGTAAAAACTCGGAACTATATATATATATATATACATAGCGTGACTGAAAATGTTTTGATTACATCAAAAAAGTATTTGGAAGAGAAATTTTTTGGGTATTTACACCCATACAACATCGTCTGACAAGTCATACAAAATATACAATCACTAGAGAGACTCTAATATCTTTGCACTGCATTGTGCTCATAGTAACATATCACTGTGTGTACTATGCGTCTCAACAGAGAATTAACATTCTTTGGCACCCCCACAGTGTGTCTCTGTAGATGTAAAGGCACTTATCTCCTCCGTAGAGGAGGAATGCCCATCGTGAGGCCTTGAAGGTTTCTTTCGACCTCCGGAAGACTTATCACTGGTGCCCCTAGATCCACTGCAAATGGAGCACCCTCGCGACGTCCTGGTACTAGTATATCAACCGGGCGCACTGCTCCTTTTTCTGCATGTTAAAAAATAATACATCCATTAAAAAACTCTTCCACATACCCAAAAAAATATATATACATTAAAAAACTTAAAACAAAAACTAGAGAAGGTGTTTCTTTGTCTCTCACCTGACACATCCCAATCTTCCCCCATTTGTAGAATCAAATCCATGCTCCCGCGGAAGTCCACATCGGCATAAGGGAAGTCTTCTATCCAGAGATACTGACGTCTCAACCAAGCGAAGAAGTCACCGGTGAAATGGAACTCTGACTCTGCCATTAGTCTCGGAGAAAGACTAGTCCATCGTTCCATCCGTGGTTCTTCCACTGGTCGTACCACCAATGAAATCTGAGTCTGCATCTGGGGCATGCTCTCTAAGACTAATGAGACTAAAAATGAACCATATCCGAACTGTTTTTGCCCCATCCTACATCGCAAAACCTGTTCCTTCACATTCTGAAGGAACCCTGCACTCCAGTTGAACAGTGTTGGCTACAAACACTGTACTCCATAAGCTACATGTGATCTCGATGCTAGATGTGCGCTAGTGCTTCCCGTCACACTCTTGATGGCAAAAAAATGGACCGAAGGGGTAACTCTCTAATATCCTTGATAGGGATTCTACCCCCCACCAGTCTTTCTCCTGGGACACAATGACGTGCCAGATACACGCCCACTTTTTCAGTAAGTGCCCTCTGTCCGGAAAAATATATAGGAACCCTTATTTTTGAGAGGCCAGTCAAGAAATATACGTCTTCCAACTCGATGGTTAGAAGTTGTGCCCCGATCTGGAAGCCTTGCTCCGCGACATCCCATAAGATGATTATGTACTCAAGTAGAAGGATTTCCTTCTTCATCTTCTGCAACTTGAAGAATTTTATAAGGCCACAATATATAACCGCGGCCCACGTACGAGGACTCTGAAAAGAATCCAAATCATCTATCTCATGCTCTCATTCTTTCCACTCGATCATGGTCGTCGAAATCACCTACAAAAAAAAACAAAAACAAAGAATGTCATTATTCAATTTTTCGGCAATTTTGGAAATTTCTTAAACAATTTAAAAACATGAAATATAATGCCCATACTATTCAAAAAGGACCACTCCCTCTTTTATAATCATCATGCCCTCTCTTTACCATTCAATAATCCTCACGCAACAATAAAACATTTTTAATTAAAATGACGTTCATAATGGCTGCGTGGGCATTTTCTTTGAATTTCTTATGGATTCTTTAACAAAAATGATCCATCCACTTAATTATTAAGGCGTTGGCATCTTTTCTATCACCTTCTAAACACGTTTTTGCAAAATAATGTCTCTTTCCCATCGTTTTCAAGAGAGGCCGATTTGATCTTTTTTGGAGTGACCTAGGGCTTCATTTTTTAAATTAAATACTGCTATGAAAATAAATATTAAATCATGTAATTGAAAGAAGGGGAGATGAAGATATACCTATTCCAAATGGCGAGAGAAATGGTCAAACGTAGCTCCGGTATCAAGAAAAACAAGATCCACCTCCAAAATGAGAATCTCCACTGCTACAAATCGTTATGCAAAATGAAATGGTAAATGAAATTTTTATTGTATTACTATTTATAAATTTCCATTTTTTATAAGGTATAGTTATTTGTGGGTTTCTTTGACAATAAAATGGCTTCACTAAACCTTTGGATTGTAGTTTTGACATCACAGGTTTCGAAGCAGTTCTGATCGATTATTTACCTTGTCACATTCATGAGAACAGTCTTAGTTCATTCTCAAGCTCGAGAATATAAGAACGCACCGGGTAGACTTTTATCTCTTTTTCGGACCCGTATGGACACATGAAAAAGGAACCCCCTGGAGTCATATTTAAACACTTTTCAAACTCTCTAAATATGAAAAGATCGTCGAGTGATATTGCTTCCTTTCAGGCTCATTAAAAGGTTCGAAAGGGCGTATTTCGAGTGGTAGTTTATCTCTTTTTCGGCCTTGTGAGACTAACTGTACGAAAAAGGAACTGAGAGAGTTCTCTTTTAAGTGTTTTTATAGACTCTATAATCATGAAAAACCTTCGAGTTTTATGTCTTTGGACTCGCTAAAACAAACATCGACAGGCCCATACGGGACCGAACCCTTACTTTTTCCAGTTCGTTAAATAAAGGAAGAGGAACTTACTGAAGGTGAGTTATATCAAGCATGTGTTACCCTCCTCGAAAATAGGTACTCGTCTATCTATATGGGGGGGGGATTTGAAAGAAGTAAGCCAAACAGTCTCTTGAGAACATTACCAAGTAATTCTTAGAGTCACCCTTGAACACGACACTTTGTCTCTTGCACACATTTTAATCCGTTGAACCTTTGCACTAGCGAATCCTTTGATTTTCTTTCACTCCTTTGGGTCACCTGACGTAAGTAAGAGCATCCACTGCATCATAAAGTTTTGGTCCATGTCATGTTTCTATTGTTGTGCCTCAGTGTTCAAGGGAAGTATCTACCTCGAGAGTCAGCTATCATAAATATCTTGTCTCAATACCCGTGTTAGTCCATGTTCATTTGATCTACCAACTACATCTCTATGTTCGTTTCATGTCATTGATGGGGGATACATTAAGGCCCTCCTTCGAAGATCCTATTCCTGTCAACTTCAACACATTATCCAGGGACTAGACTTAGAATCTAGTTAGTACTTTGGGACCTGCATGCCTCAATGGCAGGCCTCCTCACATTCGACAATGGGTTTACATCATTGACCTCTGATCATATGGTTCCATGGATGTTCGACTCCAGATCATCCATTCATATTCATTGGAATGTACTAGAGTACCTTGGGAATCATTGACATTAATGATGATCTCCCTCACACTTGTTAACGGTTTACATCATTGACTGGTAATCAAGTGGTTTCTGCCATGTTCGACATCATGAAATCTATTCACATGGTTAGATTCGTACTACATCAGGATCGATTAGAAGACCCTGGGTTGAGTGATCACCTTGATATGTACTTTTCCCAGGTTTAGAAGGAGTTTCTCTGGAACAATGACACATATATTTTTACATAGATCCACTTTGTATTGGTCGTGGCTATGTCTTGTCATATCATAGATCCACTGTGTATTATTTGTGACTACGATCAGTTTAGGTCATTAGAGTATAGATCCACACTGTATCCTCGGTGGCTATACCTTTTTATCAATACAATTATGGATCCACAGTGTATTTTATGGCGGCCATATCTTGCAAGTCTTGATCACCCAAGCATAGGTATGCATGCCTTGGGTTTGGAACATGTCATGATATTTGTTGGATGTTTGTGTGTAGCTTTCGTTAGGTTCTCCGAGTCTATACCCTTGCTTGAAAGTCTACAAAGAATTTCAGTTATCAACTCTCATATTCTAACTTCATACTTTTGGGGGGAATCTATTACACATCAACATTACTCGCTTTGGAAAGTGCCGCAAGTGTCGCATGTTGCTCGCAAGTGTCGCATATTTCTCATAAGTGTCACATGTTGCTCACAAGTGTTGTAAGTATCAATCAAAGCATACTGCCATGATGACGACACTAATGAGACACTTAAAATACCTAAAACACCATATTTGGAGGAAGAGATATGGTTAACTGAAGTCAGATATCTCTTCCCACCTGAAAGGAGCTTTCAAACTAAGGTTTTAGAGGAGAGCGCTCCCCTCCATCAACCTTACGAGTGCTGGCGCTCCCATATAAGGTGCTAGGGAGTGTTATAGCACCAAACTTCCCCTCTGAAGGAGCTCTACAAGTCTTTAGAGCGCTGACGCCCCCCTTGAGCCTCCTAGGGAGCACTATAGCACCCTGATGCCCCTTTTGAGGGAGCGTTGTCTAATATGGGCAACAATTGATCTGTTGAGGAGAATAAGGGGAGGATATTTCAATTTTGGAGGGAAGTTGCATTCGAATTCCAAGTTCAGCCATGATCTTAGGAGAAGATCCTTGGTTCAAGGAGGTAAATCCTCAACTTAACCTAAAGATACCTCAAGAGGTTAAGCCTCTCTAAACCTATATAAACAAGCTCTATCATGGTGGAAAGTAAGGAAGAATTGGAAGCATGACACCTATGATCTCATAGGAAACATACAGTGAAATGGGGGAAAGTGATCAGTAAAGTTGTTGTCATCTGGATCGTGGATCTTTCGAGCAAGGGTTAAGACAAAGAGGACTTAAAGAAGCTGTCTCATTTGCATCTATAGTTGTAAGCTACTTCTGTCATTGTTCTCATTAATATGACTCACTTGGCCTGTTTCTTTCTAGTTTTTGTTTAATCTCACATGAACTTGTCTATGATAGATAGATCTATTTCAGGCTAATATCAATAGAGTAGGAAGTGGTTGTACTGTTGTTTGTCTACAAGGCTCATTGAGGAGCGAAAGATTGGTGCTCAACTCGGAGCGTCCAGGGACAAACGTCGATAAAAATGTACTTCTTTTCTCCTTCCTCCTCATGCATTAGTTTGTGTAGATCCGAAAGGAAGTTAGTGTCCATGTTAATCATCTTCTGTCTTAAGATTTAAGAGTCTATCTCTAAAGAGGAGATCTACCTGTCCGTAGGGAGATTTTCCTTCAACACCTTTACCTCCGTGAGAGGCGGTACTTTCAAGGTTTCAGGATTTTCTACCCTGCCCATATGGTGGACATGAATTATGACTGCTCACATGTGAATTAGTTATACATTGGTTTTTCTTGACTTAGGTTCCACATAGGTTACTTGCAGGGATTATTTTGTAGGTACCCTGGGTTAGATAAGGGCCAGACAACAAATAAACTTTATGGAGGATTACCTAACCGGGGGGATCTGACCGATTGGTTATTAAGCCCACGAGGGTCCTTATAACTGATTTTGTTACCTCCGATATTTAGTAGGGAGTCTCAGGACCCTTTTGGGTGAGAAATATGTTCATTAGGGAGGGAGGACACTTTCATCCACTTTACCCCATTTGTGTGCATTTTGGCCTTTTGATTTTTTGTGTGCTCCTTTATTACTAGTTGGTCTTAGAAGTTTTTACTGATTTTTCGTTATCATGGATAGTGGATTTCCTTCAGCTCCCTCATTTACTACTACCCCCCCATGAAATTTACTCATTTCATGGGGGGGAATCCATCCACTTTTCATAATGGTGTGAAAAACTATAACACTCAGTTTGTGCCTTGGGTCTCTAGCAATTTTCCTGTTGATATACCTTCGCCTTTTCAATCCCTTCCATGGTCTAGTTATATGAATCCTAGCATTGGATCTGGGGGCACCATGGTCCCAATTCCTATTTCTTCATTCTATATGAGTCATATCCCTCAATCAAATTTCACAGTGGGAGGTTGGAACCTCCCCTCTTACAAATCCAGTCCTAGCTATGCTCTTTCAAGAGCCAATAATCAAATGGGTGATTATTCTACTTACTACACCCCATCCTTCTATCCTTCTTCTTCCATGTTGGTTCCTTCGAACACTTTTCCCATGATGGGTCCTCCTGTATTCCCGGGTATTTCATACAAGGAGAATCTGTTTTATTGTTCAAGCCACCCTCTTCATGGAACCCCTTCACAATGGGGAAACTTATATACTCACTTGAATAGTCGTTATCATACTTCTATCTCTTCATAGAGTTCAATGATGATTCCCTTTCAAACATCTTTGGATTAATTAAGCGGAGAATACTACCTTTTTGGATAGGGACAGAGGGCAAACCATGACCCTTCCTGGCCTGCGATGTTTCAAATCCAATCTTTCCCTAGACTTTGGTATCAAATGCCACAACCCACCACTAGTCCAGTCACTTCCAGTTATACTAAATCTCCATCACCAACCTCTTCCAATCATGTTGGATATGGGTTGACAACCTTTGCAAGTCATGTTGACAACCCACACCCAACCACTTCTAGTCATGTTGGGGGAATCAATGTAGTTTCCACGAGTCATATCAATGCCACATATCCAACCTCT
>JZKD02S1594244.1:128951-142574 GCA_000966675.3 Picea glauca
TTCATTGGTATATGATGCATTGCTGGAAAAATGTATGGATGACTCATTATTGTATTATAATGATTGATAAGGTGCACAAATGGATGAAATCCAAAGTGGTCCCCTTATGGTGAAAGCCCTCATGGGAAGATGCTTTGTGGTGAGTTATCCTAGAGGAATGGTTGGAGGACCCATGCTTGTATGTGGAAAAATGATATGAATATCAATGAAGTTGTTGGTAAAACTATATTAGATGGATAGTGCTTGTCATGCCATTTCTAGTGGTATGTGGAATGTCACATAACTCCTCACAGTTTGAGAGTTATGGGCTTACGAAGTTGGAGGACCCCCATATGAAGACTTGAAGCCCCCAAGGTCAAAGAAGTCAAAGTGACCTAAAAGAAGAAATCATTATTTAAATGATAAAGTAAAGTGAAAAAGTCAAGGTGGATTATTTAAAATAATGAGAAGTGACAAAATCAAGAAATATTATTTAAATGATAAAGTAAGGTGACAAAATCAAGAAGGAATATTTAAATGATAAGTTTTGGAGAACTTTCTATTTATGGAAAGTGGTTAACCCTAAAATAAGGAAAATAGGATAAGTGACCTAGAAATGGGTTAAGTGACCTAAAAATGGGTTAAGTGACCTATAGAATGAAAGTATAAATAAGATAGAAATGGTCTCTTGCAAGATATCCATTGTGTGGATCAATGAAGAGCTTCTTGTGGGAATATCTTTTGGAGTATTGATGGAGAGATTCTTGTGAGAGATTCTTGTGAGAGCTTATTTTGAGAGAATTTTGGTGTGGATCTCTTGAGAATGATTGAAGATCTATTCTTAGAAAGAGAGTGTGAGGAGGATCTCATGGACGCATTGAAGTTTTGGCAAGTTTGAGATTATGACGGTAAAATTCTAGAAATTACAGAAAAACCCTATTTTCTGGTGTGTACGCGGGTTCTATGTGTATAGGGTGCATATACACAAGTTGTCGGTGTACAAGGTGCATATAGTACATGGGTTTTCTATGTATAGGGAGAGTACAATGGATAAAATAATGGAGATTTGTGGTTGAGATGATGACAAGCTGTTGAGGACTGAAGTAGATTCCATATATGCATTCTATGCACTCAGATATTCCACTAAGACAATAGTATGGTTACATTATTGTCTTGATGGATAGTATTTCCTATTGTGTTGTGAATGCTTAGGGAATTCTTGGTATGGCTTGGTATGGTTGTTGTGATGTGGTTCATGTTGGTCGATGGAGTGAGCATTACTCTTGTGATTCAGGTGTGATATGATTGCTATGGTATGTTGATTGCTTATGCCTGATTGAGTAGCATTTATATTGATTGGTTGTGGAGTGTGAGTAAGCTATTGGAAAGCTTGGATGTGTTGTGACTAGCTGGTTGTCAGTTTGGATAGTGAGAGAAAAAAGAGAATGATGAATTAGTTGTAGAGGATCTAAGTTGATCTTGAGAGATAAACCCTAAGAAGCTCATATGATATACATAGGTTGTAGTACTGCTTGGGTGCATGTACACATGAGTTGTACTATTGGTAGGGCATGTACATACGTGTGTTACACTACCGATAGGTCGCATACCTATTTCAAATTGATATCTATTGAGGATTGTTGCCTCATCTCAATTGGTGCCGAGTATGTAAGTTGAGTCTTGCATGATAGATCTGATGCTCTTGTAGAGTTGTACTCTATTCAGTTGTTGCCGAAAAACCCCAAGGATTGTAGTTCGTAATAAAAATAAAATTGCACATACATCTTGTGTTCTTTGTGTTCCTTATGGTAATGACTTGTTGATGATATATTGTTGATATATGGTGTTGATATGTTCTCACATCTAACTAGTTATAAATGACAACAATGAGTAATGAGTACAATGTTTAATGCTAACTAATGAGTTTTGTGTAAGAGGGAAGTTTTGGGAAAGAGAGCCCCACACTCATTCATCCCCCCTCTAAGTGTGGTAGGTGTGTCCAACACTTGTTTCTATGCACTCTTTTTCTTTGAAAATCTATGATAAGTTGATATCTTTGTGGTCATTCAGGGTTTCTTTCATTTGTAGTAGTACAATCTTTGATTCTTTCTGGGGTTCTTCCATGGTATCAGTTTCTTGGTCTTCCTGAGGGTTTTCTTCTCTCATATTCATTCTTTCAACCTTAGAAATCATTATAGGGAAATCCATAACTTCATGGTCCATAAATTTAAAACAAATACAACTAGGTTTTCTACTAGGGCATTCCTTAGCAAGATGTCCTGGTCTTCTGCAACTGTAACAAAGAGTTAATCCTCTCTTTATCTTAAATGATCCCCAACCTTTCTTGTATTGCACAGTAGGATCATGGTGGCTAAGCTTCATAAAATAATTCCTAGGATCCTACATCCATTTGTTAGTCCAAAAATCCTTTCTATGCATAGGAATAACATATGATTCACAATTTCTATCAGATCTACTCATATCAAATCTTCTTTCTTCTAACTGGGCCCTATTTTTCAAACTAGGACAAAATTTATCAAACATGCCTAGATCCATACTTTCGAAACAAAGATTTCCACTTATATATTACCTTTAACAGAGCACAAAGATTTCATATCTTATCTCTTCAATAAAATAAATTCATTGTTCTTACCTTTATCAGAGCACAAAACTTTCATATCTTACCTCTTTTCTTCATATCTTCCTCCTTTCTTAGTACAAAGCTTCACAATTCAAGTAGAGTACTGCATACCAGGGAAATAGATGTACACACATAGCTTCCTCTTTTCCTCATTTCCCAACAATCACAGTTTCAGGTCCCAACAACAGAACCATTTGTTGGCACAGGGCCAAACCTTGGGTTCAATGCTTCAACAACGCACCAAAAAAAACCTAACTACCAACCCTTTTGGCAACACCTGCAAAGAATATGAAGTCTCACCCGAGGTAGAGGCAAGGGTGGTTGTAGGACTCATATGTCTACAACCTAGCTAGAACATAGATCTATGATTACAATATGTTAATAGAGCATTTAGTAGTTATCATTCCTTAGTATGTAGCCTTTGTTTACAACGCAGATAAACCCTAATTACAGAGCAATGTAGTATTCAACAAGATCCAATACATTCAAGCACTAAGCACATAAAAATAGACCAGATTTGGTACTCATTCACATAACCAAGTACTAAGATATCATATTAGATACATATAAACATACATTACTGTACTAAGCATAAATCATATGAGCAATAAAACAAACATAATTCACAAAGAAACCATAACATAAGATATACATGGTTCACCCTAGTGTGGGGCTACGTACACCAAATCTTCTCTTCTTTATTATCTTCTCTCAATCTACTACAAGAAGACAGCCACAGGAACCCAATCCTCATAGGACAGGATATCTACATGCACCTCGGCAAATCCTCCTTTCCCGAGCTAGGTTTAAGCACAAATCCTTCTTACAGTCTATACACAAGCTTCTTAAAATCACTTGCACTTATCTCTGCAAGTTCTAAACACATAGCATGCACAAAGCATCCACAATTGTTTGCACTTAGCACATTGGCCTCTTCCTACATCACCTAGATATCTATTTATACATTACAAAATGGGCCTAAACATTGGTAAACCCATGGGCCAACATCCCATACCCATTAAATAATACCAAAACCCAAAAATACCTAAAAGGGGGCTGAGATCTTGTGATCTCTGCTTCCACTTGCGCTCTGCCTTCGACAGCCTATCGAAATCCCAAAAAGGGGTCAAAAGTGACCAAGGATCTTCAAAACTTGGTCAAGGGCCAAAAAACATAAAAAATGACATTTTTGGGCATTAAGTTGTGATTGAATCTCATTCCCTTGCTTGCAGTATTGAGCCTATATCTAGTTCTTGCTTTGCGTTATAAATTGTTTCCCTCAACAGTTTTTTCATCCTCAACCAAGAAGAGCCTTATTAATATCCTTCGCAATCTGACACCCTATACCGAGGAGGGAACATTCCCCCGAGTGTATATTTACCACATGCATCTCCTTTCATTTCACATAGGTATGTTCCACTGCTGGAACTAGTTTTACTTACTTGCGACACTCGTTTCCTCCTCTGTATCATAGTATTCATTTGTCTATGAAAAAACAAAAAAATACAGGCAGGAAGGGAGTATTATCTTATATTGGCAGTAGTCGTGTCTCCTTTGAACATAGCACAAATTTATTGAGTCCATTTGTTATCATAATTTTTGGATTAGCATGGCCTTAGGAAGTTGAGCTCATTACAAATTCTTTTCTACCCACTGGTTACTATTCCAATCCCTATAGAGAATTTCATTGATGCCTCCTACATCTCATGGTTTTATCATTAATTTTATGCTATTGGAGTCTTCCATATGCCTCATGATCTTGTTCAAAGAAATTCTATAAACTTGTGTCAAGAACTCCTCAGAGATATTAACTTTGCATTTCATCCTTACCCTGAGTTTCTCTCAGAGTCACATGATACTATAGTCCTCTCACGCGCCCTAGTCCTACTTTCATCATTGGTAGGTAACCTTGAACCCAATAGTCAACATTTCATCATTAGTCGTTGACTGGGTGGTTTCCCTTATGTTCGATGGAAATACATCTATTCACACATTGGGATTTGTGCAGTGTCTTGGATTCCATTAACCTTATTGGTGGTTTCCTTTCCTTTTTCAACATGTTTCTTCAGTAGATACTATTCATAGGGTCTTTTTTCGTTTACCGCTTGCACTTGGCACACGCGAAAGACACACAGGTTTGTTGGTTCGTGAACATATTCTTCGTCTGATTTCCTCCAAATCATGAAGCTCCTACTTTGTTGCTCATGTTGACTAATGATATAATCCTTAATGATCTCCTTTCAGTGGGTCTCCTTCCATCGACTTCAACTGATCTATTCTAGAAATGGGACCTAGATTCTTATGAGTACCTTGAAATTTGTAGTCATTAGTGGAAGGTTCTCTCTCCATCGAGAGTTGGGAATACATCAATGTCTCCTAATGATGGATTATTCAGGTGTTCGATACCAACTCCTTTATTCACACTTGTAAGAATGTACTCAGTGCCTTGATATATGCTTTCATTATCTGTAGGTTGTCTCGCGTTTGTTAACGTTATAACTCAATGACCGGTATTAAAATGATGTCTCATTATGTTTGACATCAACTCCTTTATTCACATGATGTAGACTTGCACCCTTGGCGGATTGTGTAGAAGACTTGAAGACATCAGTATGTGGTCGTAGCTTTCCTAAGATGTTTCTTCATTTTCATTGGACTAGTAACTATATGACTTCAATGATCATGCGAGATCAGATTGTACCCGATAGTATACAGACATATTCAGATTGGTTTTGAGATAGGTTTTACTGGGCCTTGTTCACAATGATGACCACTTTTGGCATGTAATTTCATTTGTATTTTCCTATTCATGGCCATAGATAGTTGTTTGGTATATTTTCACATGGATCTGCAGTGTAATTCTATTAGTAGCCATGTATGCAAAGGAAATGCAAAATGTAATGAGCAACTAGTTCATCCATATAGTTCCCCATCACTCCACTTTTGGGTTGTTTATAATGTATTTCAGCCATCGTAGATACTTCTCTGACCTCACACATTAGGAGGAATTTGTTATAGAAAAATTTTCCTCACCCTATGAAATATTACAGAAAAGGCATTTTTCCATTTCCCTATGCAGACTTATAATCCTTGTTTGTAAAATACAGAGCTAAAAATACATATTTTTCCACATGTATGCATATTTCCTACTAGATCACATGCGTATACGTAGGCTACACCACTACAACCCGCGTACATCGGGATTTGTGCCAAAAAATGAAAATTAATGTCAGGTTTCCATGTCATGATAGGAGATCTATGATCCTTGGCCTTTCATATACTGGAAACATTCTGACTCGGCCCTTCATTTACATTTGAAGGCTATAAATGGGGCAATTCTGAGGTCACGAAAGAGGAGTAAGAATTCAACTTTGAGAGAAAATTTACTCTAGAGAAATTATTTACTTCATATTGAGTCTGCATCACTTTGTCCTTTAAGTCTGAACACACTGTTCAACCCCCAAGATATTCCCTTATTTGATTGAGAACTTCACTGTATCTCTTCTATGAGCTTGCCTTTGGTGGAGGATTGAAGTGGTCAAGGACCAGCTGGAAGGAACTTAATTTCTCAGTTCCAAACCATGTCGGCACAAAACACTATAACATTTTCACTTCTACTGATCATATATTAATAGAAATACTCTTTTCCCATCCAATTGATATCTTGCAAATATTAAAATTATTATTCCATGGGAATATTTGTCATGTTTATTAATGGATTATTCTATTGAAGTTTCTAACATTATTCATTATCGCCATATTCTTTCTTTGCTTGGTTTTTGAGGACTAGTTGTAGGTATATTACTTTGGGTCAAGTGCTCAATGGTGGACTTCATCGAACGTCTAGACAAGGTATCCCTTTTATCTTGTCTTGCTAGCATATTTGTTTATATAGCATACTTGAGAGGAGAGTTGATTTCTACAGTCATTTTCATCTGTTGTGGTTTACCCTAGCCATAGATATATTTTCCTCGTAACATGAACACCAACATTGAGAAGAGCATCAAAATCATCAGTGTACACTACGCATTGAAATTCGGTACCAAGCTAAATAAATATTAAACGTTTACATCCATTCTGATAATTTTATCATCCTAGGAAGGCGTCTACAACAAAGCACCTAAGTGTTAAGAAACACACTGATTTGAAGTGACAACTATCATATATGGACATAAAACAGATAGAGTGGAAAATCACAAGCTAAATAAAAATTATAAGAATTCTAATTGTCCCAGCTTTCCAAGTATTGAGTACTTGTATTTAATCACGAGTAATTTTCCATGATTTATCTTTTGGATTTACAACTAATGATGGGTGATTAGTTTTAAGGTAGAACATGTATTTGTGGAGATCCCGGGTATAAAGCTTATTTGGTCATTATGATTTTTAGCCTTTGATATGTTTGATATGAGTCTAGTTATAATCTTTGTTGGTGAACTTCATATACTTCAAAATAAAAAAATACACAATGGCCAGTCACAAAGGAAGTTTTTTTTTTTTCGGTGATTGGGAGATTGTGATAGGAATGTTGGTTAAAGTTGATATTATTGCAAGGAAACAAATAAAGATATAAGATCCACCAAATGTACCACGATTTCATGCAAACTCTTGTTTCTTCGAACTAATATTGGCCTTGGAAATGAACTAGAAACATGATCCGGATTTTATGAGAAGAAAAACATGAATACGGATTATTATTAAAATATGATTAACACAAAATAACAAATATACAGTAAAACTATTTTCTATTCAATAAGAAAATAAGTTGAAACTGTAAAATGCAGCGGAAAGCAAGCTCGCTAGAATGGTGGCGGCTTATCTCTGAGAAGAGATGTGATAATTGCATTCATTTGCAAGAATATGATTACAATGAGGCTCAGAAGGCCTTTTTAAAATAACAAGGAATGTCAAAAACCCTAGACATCCAAAAACCTAACCCTAGGAGATGAAGCGCCAAAAGTCATGTGGGCCCCGTTTGGGTAAGTTAGTACATCAACTTCCTAGGGTCGTAACTCTTGCATATGATCTTTGTTTTAGGCACACAATAGCCCGTTGGAAAGGTATAACCGAGGAATACACATTTTTCCGACAGACTCAAATTTAGTCTACAATTTGACTATGAAAATCCCTAAAAATGTTGTTTAGGGCCTCTAAACGGCCCCAAAAGTCAAGGACCCGAAAACTAGGAAAAAACTGCCAAACTGGAAAACTGCAAAAATGAACCAGTTGGAATAGGTGGGAGGCCATTGTCATGTATCTAGATCAATCCTCCCCCCTTATGAATCAATGGTCTCCATTGCATTGAGTACCCCCATCAGATGAGGAAAATTCTGCTGAATTTGGCCCTAGGTGAGCCACTTGCTTTTGTGCAGGAGTTTCCCTTCTTTGACAATTTGATAAAGCTGGATCCTTTGAAAGCAAGTTTTGTTGACCTATATATCCAAAATATGATTGATGGATTCTTTCTGTATTTAATCATAGTTGAGATTTGTTGGTGTCAGTTTTTCTTCTATCTCTGAGGTGTCCAATAATGGTGGGAGGTAAGGTCGAAGGAGATCCACGTTGAACATTAGGTGCATTCTAAGGAAAAGAGGAATGTTGATCTCAAAATCAATATCACCCACAGCCTTGATGATGGTGTATGAGCCATAAAAAAGTAGGATAAGTTTATGATAGAGTTTTGTAAGACGTTCTTTTTGCAAGTGGAACCAAACTTTGTCGCCCACCTAAAACTTATGTGGCACTCGGTGTTGATCATGGCACTGCTTGTACTTGTCATTGGAATTATGTAGGATATTGTGAACATGTTGGAGGATGTTATGATTCCACTCAATGATCTAGGTGGCTTTGTCATATTTATATGGAGTAGTACATGAGTCGGTCGAGGTGACTGCAAGGGGTAGTGCAACATCTATGGGACCCAATGGTTGGAATCCCAACCCCACCTGAAAGGGGTTGTGTTCAGTTGAGCTATGCAGGGCTCAGTTGTAGCTATGTTGAACATATGGAAGTCTCTCATCAAGTGTGTGAGGGTGCTTGTAATTATACACGTGTGGGATATGCACGATCATTCAATTTATGGCCTCAGTTTGGCCATCTTTCTAGGGGTGGAAGGTCGGGGATTTGGTGAGCTTGGTGTCTGGAAATGACTAGAGGCTTGACTAGAATGTACTGAGAAATCAACTGTCTTGATATGAGTCAATGGTTTGTGGGATTCCAAAATGTACCCAAAATTGTTCAAATAAGAGCTTAGTGGTGACCTCTGTTGTGATTCTCTTCTTGCAGGTGGCTAGAATCGCCATCCTAGAAAAGCAATCAACAACCACAAAAAAAAAGTCAGTTACCTTCTTGGTGGATGAGAGGCCTGACATGTAGTCCATTGAGATGGATTCCCATGGCCTGTCAAGACTAGGTAGACGGTTCTATAGGCCCTGTTTCTTAGTGTTTGGTTTGGAAATAGCATAGGTAGTGCAGGACCTAATATACTTGATGACCTCTTGTCAAAGTTTCAGCCAGTAGAAATGTTTCTACAACATTTCCACTGTCTTTTTGATGTCGAAGTGTCCTGCCACTCAGCTATCATGGGATTCCTAGATCAACTTCAATCGCTCTCTTGATGGAACATGGATATGCCCCATATGACACAACAACCCATCCTGAATATGGACATTAGTGACAACTACATTTCCGCCCAACATTGGTAGGTGGTGGCGAAGTCCAGGCCTGTCTCACCGTGGTGAGTGTTGCAACTTGGGGTTTGCTGAGGCAATCAACAATGTGGTTGGTGCTTCTTATTTTATACATGATGTTGAGGTGTAATTGTTGCAAGTATGTGGACCACTTATGATGGCAATGATTTTGCAATTTTCCTTGTGTCTGCATGAACTGTAGTGTCTTATGATCAGTGTGGATGACTGTCTCATTCCAAAGATTAATGTAATGTCTCCATTGGCATCAGGCTTGCAAAATGGAGTACATTTATTTTTCATATGTAGAGTACTTACGGAAAACATCTCATAGTGTCTCATGATTATAGGCCATGGGGTGGATGTTATAAGTAAGAATGACACCTACAACATAGTCTGAAGCATTTGTCTTGATCTCAAAGGGTTTCTACAGGTTCGATAATGAAAGTATTGGGGCTGATCACAAGAACTACTTTAATTCATCCAACTCTTGTTTTTGGGACCGACCCCACATAAATTTCTCATTACCACCACCCATGGTTACTTCGATGAGGGCCCATGCAATATGGGAGAATCCCAACATGAACTGACGGTAAAAATTGGCAAGGCCCAAGAAAATCCGAAGCTTAGTGAGTGTGGTGTGAGCTAGCCAGTCACAGATGACTTGGATCTTTGTTAGATCCACATGCACACCATGTTTATCAATGATGTAGCCTAGTTAATGGACCTTGTCCATGACGAAGGACAATTTTACCAAGTTGGCGTATAGCTTGTGCTGCTGCAGGGTGTGCATAACCTATTGAATATGTTGCAATTGTTCTTCCCAAGTCTTGTTGTAAATGAGGATGTCATCCAGATACACCACTACAAAAGTATTGGTGAATGGTTGCAAGATATCATCCATCATCCTCATGAAAGTTGTTGGAGCATTTGTCAAACCAAAAGGCATGACCAACCATTCAAAAAGACCTTCCTTTGAATTGAAGGTGGTCTTCCATACATGTGTTTGTTCTATCGAGACTTGGTGGTATCTAAAATTCATATCAATCTTACTAAATTATTTGGCCCCCATGAGCTAATCAAGGATGTCTCCGATTCGAGGAATCAGATACCAGTTTCTGACTGTGATTTTATTCTGGGCCTGGTAATCAATGCAGATTCGCTAGGTTCCATATTTCTTCTGTATCAGCACAATTAGGATCCATCAAGGCGATGAGTTGGGATGGATGTTCCCCTTGTCGAGCAATTCTTGGATCTGTCTCTTGATCCCCTCATTCTATAACAAAGAGAAACAATAGAGTAGCCCATTGGGTATTGGTGCATCGGGGGTCATATCGATGGGGTACTTGACCTGGCATTACAGAGGTACCCTGGTAGGTGAGGAGAAGATATTTCAGTATTCCTCCATGATCTTATCCACTTGCTTCTGCTAAGTGGAGAGGTTGGATCCAAATACCCTTGATGTGGCTGCAATATTTCGCTCATTCTAAGAGTGAATCATGAAGAATAAAAACTTCCCCATTTGAGAGATGACCTTCTTGCATTGGTTGGTAGAGATCAAGGAAATAACACTAGGTGGGATTTCCTCGGGTATCCTATATAAATTCTTGTTCAAAGTAATAATAACACTCTGAGGCCTAGACTCGTACATAACATGAAGTTTCCATAAATATGGTTGTCCCAAAAAAACATTACAAAATTCGAGATGGGAAACATCAGAAAATACCTCGTCTTTGAAGGGATTAATGTTGTATGATAGGAAACATTGTTGGATGATGCAGATGTTTCTTCCTTGGTAGAGGCATCCAATGGTGTAGGGATGGAGGTGCCACTTTGTCGGCAGGGCGAGTCACTTGAAAACCTCTGCTGAGATAAGGTTCTTCTGGCTATCACTATCAACAATGAAGTGCAGCGGGGTACCCTTAACCCACATATGTGAATGAAAAAGGAATTCTCCTACCTCTGGCTTATCTGGTTCACCGCGATGGAGCTTGGTGGTAGAAATCGTAGTACTAGGTTCTACATGAATGATCTATCTCCCCATTTCTAGTTCTGAATCATAGTCGAAACTTGCATCTCATTCAGAGGCTTTCACCTCAGTCACCAACAACTACTTTGAGAGGCAATCAAAACTGTTATTCCAGGGGCTCTTATGGAAGTCGCACCACTTCTCGGTATCTTTCTTTTCTTTAAGGTGTCCTTCTTTTCTTATGGCTTGTACTGGTTTTCCTGAGGATGTCCTCCTTTGATATGTCCTTTGTTCTACAGGTTGGGACTGCCCTTTCCTGGCTTTTTCTGTGAGCGGTTCCCAGACCCAAATTTTTACGTCTTTTGTTTGAACTTCTGCTTGATTTTGATGGCATATCGGTAGGTCATTCCCAAGGATGAGATGTGCATAAATTCTATTTCATCCTGAATTTATCTATGCATATCATTGTGATACTTGAGCACTAGATGTCACTCAGAATATTTGATACCCATCTTGGTGCACAAGGGATGGAAAATATTTGTGAACTCGGGCACTAATTGGTCTCTTTCCTGACACAATGTGGTCCACTTTGTGTATAGGTCATCATAACTTCCAACATGGTAGTAATTTTCCTTAATAACATCCCTGATGGACTCCCTGGTGATAACAAATGTAAATACTGAGGGTTCCTCTGTTTCCTTTTCTTAGAGAAAGTTTCCCACCAATATTTGACATGGGGAACGACTTTGAGGAGTGAAAAAGTAATCTTTTTCTCTATTAGATAAGCTATGGATAGAGAAATACCCTTCTAGTAGATTCAACCATTTGTCTACAACATCTGCGTCTATTTGACCTTCAAATATAAGAATATTGAAGTTGATTTGTACCTTGAAGGGGGTGGTGCCTCCGTTTGAGGAAGATGTGTCATTTTTTGTTAGCCACCAAAGGATTTTCACAAAACTATCCATCATCTCGTTCCTTTGTTGTTAGAAAAACAAGATCGTGGAGCAATAAAATAAAACAAATGCGGAAATAAATTACAAAATATACACAATAAAATAGAGACACATATATACGTGGTTCATCCAATGCGGGCTACGCCCACCATAGAAATTGTGAGGTCCTTCCTTTATTATTATCCAGCAGATGAAGGCATACAACCTACAACAAACCCATTGTAACTTCCTCTTCATTCTCTCATAGTCTCCTATCTCATAATACAATATTCACTTGCTTCCATAGCTGCAATACATTTCCCTCATAACAAAGGGTTGCCTTCTAAAGAAAAAACCCTAACATAATTTCTACTGTTAGATCTGAGACCTTATAATTAATGGTCTAGATTTACAATGAAATTACAATATACATTTACAAGAAAATTTATCCTTCGGGGCTTTGCCCCCAAAACCCCGTAGGGGGCCCACTTTCCCCCGGACCCCACAGAGGGGGTAACTGCCTTTGCACTCCCCTGTGTGGAAGAGTGTACATTCGTTTGGGGTGTAAAGTCTTCATGGGGTATAAACACGACTAAAAACAAAGACCCTTGAATCATGAAGATAATCAAGCTCCACAACCAACAATCTCCCACTTGGAGACTGATCTCAACAACTGCACCACTGCGTATATGGTGGACTCTGAACCTTCTTGGACTTGGAAAATTTCTCATCTTCA
Organism: Picea glauca; assembly: GCA_000966675.3. Classification (NCBI taxonomy): domain Eukaryota; kingdom Viridiplantae; phylum Streptophyta; class Pinopsida; order Pinales; family Pinaceae; genus Picea; species Picea glauca. The sequence continues at coordinate 141,898 of JZKD02S1594244.1, forward strand.
TATTCATTATTGAATATCAACTGAAGCTGAGAAGGAACTCAGTTTCTCCCTGGTTACTCCATTTGTTAACATGTTTGCATGATTCTAACTAGTGTGTATCTTTTCCAACTTCAAATGTCCTTCTTCCAAGACGGATCGCATGAAATGGTACCTCAGCTATATATTCTTAGTCTTTGAATGGAAGGCTAAGGTATTTGCAAGATGAATTTCACTCTCACTATCATAATACAACCGATTATTCTCCTTCTTATTTCCCAATTCCTCCATAAACCTATGTAACAAAATCATTTCTTTACTAGCCTCTGTAGCAACAATATACTCTGCCTCTATTGTTGAAAGTGAAACAACCTTTTGCAGTTTTGAAATCCAACTTATTGTTGTCCCACTTATAGTAAAAACATACCCTGTGGTGCAAACCATTTCATACATCAAGTTTCCAACTGTTGATGAATAAGGGACCCTGGACATGTATTCCATCTCCTCCTATGTCTCGGGACACATTTCCTTAGTTAATTTGAAATGACTGGCTAAAGGTGTACTAACTTGTTTTTCATTCTCCATTCTAAACCTCTCCAACACCTTCTCTATGCACCCTCAGACAATGTCAATTTGCGATTTTTCCTATCTCTTGTTATTCTGATACCAAGGATTTTATTTGCAACACCCAAATCCTTCAT
>JZKD02S1594244.1:191799-204958 GCA_000966675.3 Picea glauca
CTGCCTGCTTCTTCCTGCATTCAGATTCATAGTGCCCATACTTTTTGCAGTAATAGCAGTGTATGCTAGTTTTGTCATTAGACCTTCTCCCTCTGCCTCTTTGAGGCTGGAAATTCTGTTGTTGATTTCTTTGACCTTGGAAATTCTGATTTGGATATTGTTGTCTTTTCCCTCCACTGGTATGAGGGTTACCTTGATTGTTCACTCTTCCTCTACTTCTTCCTCTGCCTTTCCCTCTTCTGAATGAGAACTGAGTTTGGAAGGCATTGGATATTGAATCATCTGTGAGATGTAGTCTTGTCTCATGTGTCACTAGAGAACCAATTAGTTCATCTGTTGAGAATCTTGACAGATCCTTGGATTCAAGAATGGTTGTTACAACCATTTCAAATTTCCTGGGTAAACTTCTGAGAATCTTCTCAACTATTCGTTGATCAGTGATGGTTTCACCAATCAGTCTGATCTGGTTCACGATGCCCATGACTCTGGTCATGAACTGATCCACTGTTTCAGACTCTGTCATCCTGAGAGTCTCAAATTGTGTCCACAAGGACTGCAGTTTAACTGTTTTTACCCTGTCATTTCCTTGGTAGGACGTCTTGAGGATGTCCCAGGCCTGTTTGGAAGTACCAACGCCTGTGATTTTTGAGAATATTGAATCATCCACAGAGTTCTGTATCCATAATTTTGCTTTGTTTTCCTTGGTCCTCAGAGTTGCCTGAGCAATTATCTACGCATTTGTCATGGCAGTGAGGGTTGCTGGATCTGGTTCTACATATCCAAGATCCACTGGTTCCCATCACTCTTGTGCTTGCAAGAAAAACCTCATTCGTAGAGACCAAAATTCATAATTCTTTCCCAAAAGAATCGGACCCAGAGTTGGTCCTAGATTGCTAGACGACGCCATATATAAAAAAAATTGTAGAAAAAATAGAGGGAAAAATTTGTATTTACCTCCGATCTCAGAAACGTTGATTTGTCGATGGCCGATGGGATCTTATCGGGCTTGAATTGGCCCTTGGTTTCCTTTAAATGTGACCACATGCCTTGTATTAAAGTGCTACAGGCTTTTCCCGTTCCTTGTCATGCAAAATGTCTAAACGCGAAAAATCGCCTTTGGACTTTTCAACGGTCCAGATCTGCTGTGATCGGACGGTCCAGATCGTATCGGGATATCGTGAATCGGGATTTCGTGACTCCTGATGTCGAGGTTTTCTGTCTCCTCGATTCCGCGATCGTCAATTTTCCGATGGCGCTATCCTATCGGGAATTTTCCGATTCCCCTGATCACTGCCACGCGTCCCAACAGATGGATGGTCGTGATCTTTCCTCGCGATTTCACGATATGTTATGTCCTGGACCTCTTGTCTCCAGGATCCGCAAAATGCCGAATCCCAAAAAGCCAATGAATTTGCTTATCGGGACTTTTCCGAAAGCTTCGATCTCTGCCATGCGTCCTGAACAGATGGACGGCTAGGTTTGCATCAGGGATTTCACTGGAAAGAAACCCGATCACTTGTTCTCAGGTTTCGGGATTTTTCGAATCCCGATATGCAGATGGCGCTTTCCTCTTCAGGACCTTTTCGGAGTCCCCGGATTTGCGCCACACGTCCTTGAAAGATGGACGGTCCTGATTCAGCCTCAGGATATCACGACTTGCGATGCTCCGAATTGTTGTCACCTTGAAACTCCGAATGTCGATACGTTGACGGTACCCTCGATGTCTGCCACATGTCCAGGAGATATGGACGGCTGAGATCTGATTAGGATTTCACGTATCGCGATTTCACGAGTTGTGATGTCAAGTTTCTTTGACAGCTTGAAACCCCGAATGCCGAAATGCCGACAAGCACTGCAATGTTCGCCACGTGTCCTAACAAACGGACGGCTGAGATCTTATCGCTATATCGCGTATCGCGATTTCACGAGTTGCGATGTCAAATTTCTTTGACAGCTTAAAAGCTCGAACTCTGAAATGTCGATATGACGATGTGTTGATCTGCTGCCACCTGTCCTCTAAAATGGACGGCTGTGTTCGTTTCAGGATTTCGCGATTTCGCGTATCGAAGTTTTTAGAGAGCAGTTTTCTTTGCTCGTCCAACTCCCAATTCCCAATTTTGCGATGGAATAGGATCTCGCCACGTGTCTCTTGATGGATGGTCAAGATGAAGTCGGGATTTCTCAAGTGAAAATTCCTCCTGTGCACTCTAGAGGGTTAAGCCTCGTGCACTTTCTCAATGATCCAACGACTGTCGATCCTTTGCGCAAGATCTAACGGCTAAAATGCTTTTGCCTTTTCCACGCTCTCCTTCTTCCCTTCTGTACTGGTTTCCCGCCTCAGATCTGATCGCAAGATGAATCTTGCAGTCTTAATGGCTGTTCTTTGTGTGTTTGACGCGATCTTTCCCGAATTTAACGTAATTTTCTCCTGCGGAAGAAAAGATTCGTGAATCTTTCAAGGATTTGAAAGAATTTCACGAATTCTTCGTTCTGTGCTTCAATATTTAACATATGTGAGGGAAATTTACGAGTTCTTAAAAATTTCTCGCCTCCTCCGGCTTTTCTTCGTCAATCTTTGACAATTCTTGAAAAGATTACAAGAATCTTTACTGTTTCTTCTTCTGCGTTCTCTTCATCCAGGATCTTTCGAGCGTTGTACGCTCTGCTTCCTCCGCAAGATTATTACAGTGATCTTTAAAGAGTATTGCAGACAACTTTCCAAACCTTGTGAAAAGTTTGTGTCGTGTTCTCTCAAGATGGGTGTAAGCTCTGTGCTGTGAGGATTGTGTGGCTCTCCAGACTATGTGAAGAGGCTTACTGCTAAATCTCTAATACCATGATAAATTGTGGAGCAAAGAGAAATGCAGAGAGAAAGAATAGAACAGTATATTGAAATGTATGAAGAAGTACAGAACTCAGAAGATAGAGGACTTTGTTACAATGTAATATGGTTGAGCTATATATGCTCAAGCAAGACAAGAATAGAAAGTACAACTGTCCAGTACAGCTGGCAATGTACAGTCAGACTGTTGAGGGTACAATATATTTAACACTTGCTCCAGAAATTCCTTCGAGAGCTATAACCTTGGACGCATAAGTTTCCAAATTTTTACTTATACGCATAAGAGTTTATATTAAAAATACAACTAGAACAACAATGTGGTTTATATACGCCTAGGTGTTATAAGTTTTGATGGAAAATGGTATGGATACACTTGTTTTAGCGCTGCAAGAATGATGCCATTTTTAATAATGACTAACACTTAGTTTTTTGAATGACAAGGATGATACTATATTGAATCAGAGTCCTGAATCAGTTTTTCAATGGAGAACAAAATATATTCCCTCTTGAATGAGTTGTTAGTTCATCCATTCTGAATTCCTCATTAAAAGAAAGATTAATGTGGAAACAAGATACAAATCCTCCTTTCATGGAACTTGGTCGGATGTTCATTAAGAAAAATTGATATTGATTTTCTCATACTTGGGACTCATGTTATGTCAAACGGTTTGGGTTGTGAGGAAACCCAATAACCAGTTAAAGGTAATTCGAGACCAATAATTAGTTAATTATTGGAGATATTTCAGAAAACGCCACGATGATGTCTTTGGTTAGTGTTAAAATCACATGCATGAAAAGGAGGTGTAGAAAGCCCATGATTGGAAATGAGGATCTAAATGCTCGAGTCATCAGCCACCAATTATGTGGTTGTTATAGGGAAAAAAATAGCAGAATATATTAGAAGACACCCATAACATATTATGGGTTAGGAAAGATTTGGTAATACAACACTCACGCAGGAAGGTAACTACAAATAATGCATGTGAGAATTAGAGAAACTTCCTTCAAGGTGGGAGATTTGAGTAAAATAGTTGATATGCCAATCAAATATGAACAAAGCTAATTCATGGAGATATTGATCTCAAACAAGCACAAGTCTTAAGAAATGGTAGCAAACAAATTAGTTCCATGGAAACAAGTTGGGAAATTTAGTTCATGGGAGTCTACACAATTTCTCGGGAGTCTACACAATTATGCAATTTAACCCTAATTATAGGATCAACAAGAAGCAATTTGTTATCTATCTAGCCTCGATAATATCCCATAATATATTAAAATAACACTCTGATGATTAGTACCCAAAAGAAAAATAGTGTAATGTATGCGATTATAAGACACCAAAGATTTATTCAACACTTGACGCATGCAGGTAACTAAAAATAATTCGGGTGAAAATTAGAGAATGTTCTTCCAAGCTGGGGAGGCGAGAGTAAAATAGCCTACATTTGCCTAGTTTTTTTTTATTCCAAGTGAGGTGTCACACGTCTAAGTGTTGTCTTTAGTTCCGAATCCACACTTCCACTTGACATAATTGAAGATTTAACTTGCATGAAAATGATAAACTAATTATACTATTATAGTAACAGTAAACCATGGATAAATAAAGCATGGATAAATAATTAACAAACCTGATAGAAGCAATAAACTAGAAATTGTGAACTAAGAGAATGGATTAGTAGTTGGCTCAGAGAAGAGTTCTCTCTGAAGCTCTCTTCCAAGAGGTTCGATTTATCCTTAGACAAAGGGGTTTTTTTCATGGGCATCCCCTTAATTATAATGTGGTAATACAACATAGTTTTTTCCTCAGCATTTGAGATGATCATAATACTAACACGACCACATAATCGTGGTTGATAAATGTCGATAGACTTATTTCATTTACAAACCCTAATTAGGGTTTATGATAAAATTAGGGTTTGTAAATGAAATATACCTATATGCTTTCATTATCCAGCGATTATGTAGTTGTGCTAGAAAAACAAAATAGCAGAACATATTAGAAGACACCCATAACATATGAGAGTAACAATGTAATGATAAGGAGATGTAATTATAAAACAAGAAAGAGTCACTAATGCAACACTCTATGCATGTAGGTAACTACAAATAATGCATGTGAGAATTAGAGAAAGTTCCTTCAAGGTCGGAGACCTGAATAAAATAGTTGGTAGGTCAATCAAATATGAACAAAACTAACTCGTGGGAGGAGACACTGATATCAAATAAACACGAGTCTTGAGAAACTGTAACAAAAAAATTACTTCCATATGAAAGAGTTGGGAAAGGTAATTCATGGGAGTCTACACAATTGGCTTAGAGTAAATACAATTATGCAATTTAACTCTAATTACGACATTAGCAAGAACCAATTTTGTATCTATCTAGCCTCGATAACATCCCATAATATATTAAAATAACATGGTAATGATTAGGGCCGAGAATAAAAACATTGTGATGTTTGCGATTATAAGCCACCAAAGATCTACCAATTCAACACTTGACACATGCAGGTAACTACAAATAATTTAGGTGAAAATTAGAGAATGTTTGCCTACAATCTCCTAGTTGTTTTTTTATTCCAAGTGAGGTTACACATGGCTAAGTGTTTTCTTGTGTTCTGAATCCACGCTTCCACTTGCACAGTTTCATATTTAACTTGCATGACATTGATAAACTAATTATTCCATTATAGTAACAATAAACCATGGCCAAATAATTAGCAGACATGGTGAAGCAATAAACTAGAAATTGTGAACTTAGAGAATGGATTAGTACTGGGCTCAGAGCATAGTGCTCTCTGAAGCTCTCTTCCAAGAGGCTTGATTGATCCTTAGACAAAGGGCATTTTTTTGTGGGCGGTGTTGCATCCCTTTCGTCACCTAAATGAGCAAAATAAGGATGCTTACAAGTCCAGTTGAGTTAGCTGAAGAAGACAACAGTGAATGCAAGAGTTAGAAACATCTAACATAAGAAATAAAGAAAGAACTAAAACTAATAACAATAAAAGAAACTAAACTAGAGTGCATAGGAGAAATAGAACAAAAATTAAACAACATGCATGCCACCAATGGATAAGTTGTATTAGTGGGAAAACACCAAAGAGAAAGGGAGACTATGGGTCCCCTCTTCCTCAAAGGGAGGGTTCTTGAAGCCCCAATGATTTAGCTCTTCTTACAAGTAGGATTCTAAAAGGAAATTGTGAAGAAATCCAAAGCCCATTCACTCAAGAGGTGATGTGAATGGCTAAATGAGATAGTGCTTGTATGGTCTTCGTGAGAAAAGAGGATTCTCCGAGAGAATATAGGCAGCATAACAATACAAATGAATTCCTTGAAAATATAGTGCACCCATGGTCTCTTTTTATAGAAAATCTTTGAGGCATTATTCAACTAGTCTTTAGTGTGAACAAGGGGCTCTTTAGGGCATCCTTAGGTCTTTGACCAGCCCCCCACTCAGATTCATCTCGGATTTGGGTGTCAAATCGACTTGGGATAGGAACCAGAAGTGGGAAAAAGGCTGACCAAAATCATAAATGCGTCGTTTCGATGTGTGCATGGATTTTTGCGCCCACGGTCGTGCATCAGGCACATATGCTCTTTTTCGACGTTATTTGACTATCACACGTGCATGTGCTACCTTTGTATCCTTAGTGCATGCTGATTTTTTAACCAGATATATAGTTTTGTTCCCTTTGGAAATGCATTTTTTGGGCCATGGATGAACTAATGGGTGTTTTGAAGATGTTGGATTCCTGTAACCATTGGTGGATGAAATTCTAGTGATAACATATGCCCCCTGATTTGTGAGGTTAGGAACATACGTATAGCCAAAATACATCAATGTTTCTTCTACTGAGAGTGCCTTTTGTAAGAAAGAGTATTGAGGGGAATCTCAAGAGAGACCAATTGGAGGGAAAGGGGAGAGTGTGGGACCCAAACCTTTCACAAGTTGTGGAAAAATAAAACTGTGTACAAATGAGGTGGGATGCCCCATGTTCATGTTATGTAACTCAAAAGTGTGTAATATAGTAACTGGAGTTGTTTGTTGGTGTAGATGTCTGCAGCGCCCTCAGGGGTGTGTTGATAATAGTAGAGGCGAATTCTGATGGTGAAAAAACTCTAAAAAGAGGTGAGGACACATATAAGAAGTGTCGATGATACACAAGCATTGATAGCCTAGCGATTTTCAAAGGTCTTCGACAAATATAAAAAAAAACTGCAATAGTCGCAAAGTAAGACCCACCGCAACATGATAAGGTGTTGAATTCGAATGTCGTCAGGGTCAACGACAGAAGAGATCAATGATGGTTCTCTTTGTGTCATCCGAGACACCTCATTGGAAAGGTAACGAGAGTCAAGATACTATCGCCCTTCTGGAAATTGTGCTGATGTCGACAAGAAGGGAGACACGACAACAAGAAGTAAAGGGCTTTATGAAATCTACATGGTAAGATCAGGGATTGAGGAGATACATGGAAGAAGTCAAGATGCAATGAGACTCAAGACTTCCCTTGGTTGGGGATATTTGGGAAGGATAAGTTGCAACAACCGTGGAACTAAACCTAGCATCTGGGGGACATCTAGACTAGGGTTAAGTTGTGCCAGAGGCGTGACAAAGTGGAAAAATGAAGAGATCAGGGGTAAATGGACTATGGGATACTCAATGTTTATGAACGACGTCAACATGAGGAGAAGGTAATGAATGCCCCAACCAAGGGCGACATGGGTTGCTTCTGCCAAAAAAGGAAGGCCGACAAGGGTGACAACAAAAATCTATATAAAGCCTAGAAACAAAGGATTTTTAAAATTACCAAATAAATAAAGAATCAGTTGGGGATGAGCATACAAATACAAAAATGGGTGCCCTAGTCCAATATGGCTTGTCTTGTGAGGGCGCAAGTTTCATGGAAAACCTGGTGGAGGGTGAGGGCCCCATAGGTGGGTTTCTGTATTAGGTTAAATTAATGCAAGACAATATGCAGATGGGAAAACTAATGGTGGATGAGATGGAGGGCTAATGATACTGCACAAGTGTAGTTAAAATGTGAATCGTGATGAGATTACGCGGGAGTCCATTATGGGGAAATTAGCAAAATGAGGAGAAGGAGTATGCGGCTAATTCTCGAGAATGAAAAGACTATGAGGACTCCCATCCCTAAGGGGTGAAAGAAACATGAGTCTCAAAGTGTCAAGGGGGACTATTAATGGGACAACTCATGTGGGGAAGAGTGCTATCGGGTGATAGTACTTAAACGCAACAGAGGTGTGAGTATCGTAGAGCTGGATGGGGGACCTTAGAGGAAAATATCGGAGGGTGAGACTGGGAGATGAAATTAATATTCAGAGGGAATGATTACATGCAAGTAGCGATTATATACCTGAAAGGGTCTGCACACATGAAAACCAAATACCCAACGTGAACAATATTTGAAGATAAAGAACATATAATGATTATTTGATAATTTTGAACATAAGCTTGCATACCTCGACGTGATGTGAGAAAAATGCTCCCCGGGGTCTAAGGATGGATGGTGGCCTGGGGACTGTGACTGTGTAGATGGCAGGATCCTCGTCCCGTTGCTGAAGACGGATGGGAAAATGGATGCTCGGAGCTCCTAGAATGGAGTATGGAAGTTTGGAAAAAGGGACTATATATAGTTGTAGGGACTACATTGCCGCCTCATTTGTACCTGCTTCCAGAGTGATTGGACGAGAGATTTGAGAAGAGATTTGGAGATTTGAGGAGATCGCGTCAACCGATTTAGGATCAATGAGTTTCAGGTTAGTGGTCGTGTCCTCTTGCACAATAGCTAGGGGTTCTTTTTTGGGTAGGTTTTGTACGAATAACTGTACAAGGGGGTTTTGTGAGGGTGGGCCCCCATTGCATGGGTGATCGAGTGTTTCACGCAAACATATGAGCCGGTGTAATATGGAGAGATGCACACAAGGGTGCCCAAATGGGAAAAATAGGGGCACATGGGATGCACACTTTGCAAAGAACATAAGAGAATCTATGCACGACTGTGTTCTTGATAGTTGCACAGGTGTGTGCAATTGTGGGGAGGACAGACGCACTAGGGTGCGCGTCTGTTTATCTGACAAGTGTGCATGGGTGTGCTCATTTATTTCCAATAGTCATGGATGAGTGCGCAAATGTGGGGTGAGAAGGTGCACATATGTGCGCGTCTGTGGGGAAATAATCCGTGCCTCTGAGGCAAAGCTGAAGGGTGTAAAAACTGTTGTTTTTATGAGTTGTGATGGGTGATTAACTCTTGTATGTGTGGATGTAGGTGACCAATCGATGATGCCTATTCATTGGAGGGAGAGGCACTAAGCGTGCCTAATAGAGGAAGTGAGAGATGAGGAGCTGATTGTACGTGGTGCATTGGCAGCTTGTGGGCTACTAAAGTTTTTTGAGTGCTCACTTGTGAGGGCACAAGAGTATCTTCTATAGTTCCTAATTTCAATGTGGATTCCAGAGCTGCAATGTTTCATTGTTCATGGTGAGCACCTGACATTCTCTGATGTAGAGGATGTATACTTTTTTATTGGGCTCCCTTTTTCAGGGGACCTTGCTACCTGCCGAGCCCGTAGTACCCGGGGATGGGCAGTTGGTTGTCCTAACCTAGGCCTATTTTCATGAGAGGAATACATGTTCGGCCTTGTGGTGAGGATTGGGGTGATGGACGCTTTGGTGCATTGATGTGTTGAATCGATGATTATGAGAGTGTATGGATCTTTCATGGATCAGCGAATTAGTGGGGGTTAGTTGAGGAGTATGTAGAGGGCACTGGGGGGGTGAACATTTTTCCTAGGTCTTGATTTTGCACGCCAAGATGGTGGGGTAACTTGAGAGGTGTTGAGCTGCTGAATCAGAGGAGTTTTCCTTTAGGTCCATCTTGGTGGCATGGTTTTTGGATACGGTTCCCATGTTGCGTTCGAGAGTTTTATTAGATGCCTCGGGTATGTGAGAGACACGACTAAGGCACTGGACGTCGATTTTGGTTCACCATAGTGGTGGGGAGGGTGGCCATTATTTTACGGCCGAGGTTGTAGGGGTGTGGATTCAGATGCCACATATCATACTCCAGTTTCCATACAATGCGATGGACTTCTGGGATGATCCAGAGATGGTGCAAACCTCAGGAGAGGTGTTCGATTGGAGAGGTATGTGGATATATATGGTTGTTTGATTTGTAGATAGTATAGCATGTGTTATTTTTATAGATGGATGCTAACGCTATTAATTTTTTGTTGTGTGTGCAGATGTTGGACCTCGCAGACACAAGGTTGATATGGTCAGAGCGCCGGTGTAATAGGGGCCAATGAGACCATCGCAGGGAGAGGCATGGGATGGGGAGAGATGACGGCAGGATGAGGGTGGCGTGAGGCCAGTTGGTGATGATAGAGAAGACAAGAGGCATCGTTTTGATGAACCTGGTGCAGGTCCTTCTCATGCTCCTCTGGTGGGGGTCAGAGGAGAGTTTGAGGATATTCATCGCTACTTGGAGGTGGTAGTATAGGGAGTGATCGAGGGCATTTGGTCACTTATTCATTACGAGGGAGTCCTGGAGCAGTGTGTGGGCTTTCTGGTGGAATGGCCGATTGTGGTCCATAGAGAAACTGTAGCAGGTGGAGCGATGACTAGGCGACTGCCCCTAGGACCTAAGGGACCCCTAGCTGGTGGGGCACCTCCTCCTAAGAGAGGACCAAGTGGTGGAGCATTATGGGTTCCATGAGTACCCTTGTATAGTTATTTTTGTATAGGCTTGCAAGCCCATTTTGTATATGGTGTTGGGAGACCAATTTTGTATTTATAGGGGTGAGGTGGTTCACCTACCTACAAATGTTGTATATGTATTATTTTTTGGAAACATTGATGGCACATTTGAGTGATATATATATATATATATATATATATATTTATATATGGATATACATTTTGCGATCTTTGTCATGTTCACATGTGTTAATGTTTTTTGTTTATGATGTCTAATTTATATGCTGTGACAGACTTGTGATGAGTTATGTATGTGTAATGGTAACTTGATGGGATAAATGCCAATATAATACTACGTTAGTCATATTATCTTCTACTTGATTAAATTGTTTGGAATATGTGTGAATGTGATTGAATCAAAATTTCGATATAAAAGTCTAACTTACAGGTATTTGCAGAAGAGGCATGGATCGCATATACGGTACACATTGTTGAGATGGAGGACGACAAGTTGGGAATATAGTAAGATGCTAAGGTAACGAATATGGAAGCTACTATCCTTGGCAAGGAGGCCAATGATGACTGTGTACTCTTCTTGGTTGTTGGTAGCTGAGAACAGAAATATGCCACTGGAGTGGACTAGTTCATGCGAGGGGGTATGGGGGGGCCAAGAAGCCAAAGTAAGATTCTTTGTCCAAAGACTAGCTCCATCAGCATAACCGATGTGGAAGGCCAATGGAGGAGGCATCTGTCAATAACACAAATGATATATTAGACATAATATATGGAAGAAAAAATAAAACTAAAAACACTACAAAAAGAAAAAGCCTAGTGTAGCATGGCTACGCTCAGGCATAAAATTTATTTAAGTACAACCCATTGACAGGTTCCTTGAGGGTGTGGAATTTGGGAGAGGCTAGGATGTATGCGGCTTTAGTGAGGCAATGTTGGATGATGTAAGGGCCATGCCATAATGACTCAAACTTTCCATGGCTGAAGATCTCGTGAGCGATATCGTAAGAAAGGAAAAGGTCCCCTTCATTGAATGATCGAAGGTTGACATGGCGATCAGAGGTGGCCTTCAACCATTTTTTGGCTACCTCATTGTTATGTAATGAAGATCGATGGTCTTCATACAATGACTCTAATTTCATCAAGCGTTGCTCCATTGGAGCATTGTTGGGTAGTATCTCAATAATGGTGCATAATGTGGGGATTTCACATTCGATGGGGAGAGTGGCCTTGACCCCATGGACAAGATGAAATGGTGTGAAACCAGAGGTGGTTTTAACTGCCATGCGATAATCCCATAGTGTGGAAAAAAACATATGGTGCCAATTGGTCTTATGTTTGTTAACCGTGTGCTGCAACATGGTTTTGAGGACCTTGTTCACCGCCTCTACCTCTCCATTGGACTCAGGGTAGTATGGGGAGGTGAACTCATGGGATAAGCCTAACCTAGAAGAGAGTTCGACGAAAATATCATTCTCGAAGTGTTTTCCGTGATCAGAGACTAGTTGTAGGGGGATTCCAAAGCGGGAGATGACATGGTTGAAGAAAAGAGGCGTTGCAGTGTTAGTGGTGTTGTTGAAGGTGGGCATGACTTCAAACCATTTGGTGAAATAATTGACTGCCACAACGGTGTATTTGTGTTTATTACTAGATGGAGGGTTGCAAATCATGAAGTCTATGCCCCATTTGCAAAAGGGGTCAGCAATAATGAATGGGTGGAGAAGAGAAGGTGGTGCTCTCTCTTTGTTGGCATATAACTGACATTTTTCACATCGCTTCAGAGCGTGAATGCAATCGTGAAACAATGTGGGCCAAAAATAGCCTACTCGAATGATTTTCTGGGTTGTGGAAATCCCTGAGAGGTGTCCATTGCATGCACCTCTGTGACAATCATTCAAGACTCTATTGGCTTCGTCAATAGTCAAACATCGACGAAGTATGGTGTTGATCCCTCTCCAATATAAGATATCGCCGATAAGGAGGTAGCAAGGGGCTTGGTGGACAATACGTAGATGATTGTACATAGAGAGGTGGTTGTCAAACTTCTGTGTTCGGAGGAAGATGAGGAGATCGTCGTACCAAGGATCATCTGAGGGGGTGTAAAATAGATGTTCATCGAGGAAGTCGGTATTGATGGGAGTACTGGTAGTATTAGAAGAAAATGTCATAATGAGTTCGACAAGTATGAGGGATTTATTTCTCTTAGGTGTTGAAAATTCGAGGTCGTACTCCTAAAGGATGATGATCCATCAGGAAAATTTTCCATTAATTTTTCGAAGACAGAGAAAGTACTACATTGGATTGGAATTGGCTACAACCTTGGTAGTTTGAAGCCGGATGTAATGGCGCAGTTTATGGACTGTGAGGACAACTGGAAGGGCGCGTTTCTCTTCATGATTGTATTTAAAGGGTGGACCTAAAAGTTTTTTACTAACATAATAGATAACATGCTCCTGGTTGTCATCCCCTAATTGGATGAGAACTCTTGCTATGGAGATGGCTAAGGCTGATAAGTAAAGGATATAGTCATGGTCATAGTCGGGTGGACTAATCAATAGGGCATTGGAGAGGGCCACTTTGAGATCA
>JZKD02S1594244.1:260390-285059 GCA_000966675.3 Picea glauca
CATATAAATATATTTACCAGTATAAGTAGGGTTTGGAGAGGAGATACTGCTCGATCTTCTTCAGCATGGCAATGCTATTTTGCTTTATTTCTTTTACTTTTCCTTCGTCAAGCTGAGCACCAGGAAGCGTTTCGTAGTTACAGATCCAGGTCACTACGCATCCCCCTTGTTTCCTGGGAACGTATTTGGCCTCAAAACTCGCAGCGCTTACTTTGTCTCCCAGTGACCCTCCTTCGATTGCTGTATACTTGTACACCATTTTCTCCTCGTCAATTTCATCCACTCGCTCCTTGACGAAGCTGAAATTCTCGATGGCTGTGACAGAAAAGTAAAAAACCTTATAAGTATCTAATCATCGAAAAATTAATCAACCCTGTCTGCATCTGGTACGCTAATTCAAGCGGGAAAATAATTAGAAGTAGAAGTATATGATCTTAACTAGGTTGTTTGATCAACACAGGATTTTATCGAAGCTATACCCTTGGTGAAATTGAGCTGCTTGATGGTGCCCACGCCTCCATCTCCTTGAAGCAAGGTCACGGAAGCGAAAATTTCAGGCAAAACCTTTGGCAACAGTTTGTTGCTGTCTTTCGACATGGCGTTCCACAATCTCCTTGTTTCCACTTGATACACATATTCCGTTATTGCAATCCTTGACACCATCTTCAACTCTCTCTTAACAGGATAGTTATTTCTTCAATCTCCTTGATCTTGTCTGCGCTAGAGGAAGGGGACGGGGCATTTATAGGAGCCGTTCACAAACTTTCAAAATCTGTACGTTAAAGAGAGAGTGGAGGTGATATCTTGACTGACTGATTGCTGCACACAATGCCTACTAGACGGGCCCATTTTCTTCATTTCTTGGGGAATGTGGCCGACTTATAATGACGTCCATGTTTGGTTTCGAAAAGTTTATCAATGACGACGATTCCCCTGACCCCACTGTCTTTCACTTGGAAAGAAAAGAAATGGATTTTTCAGTTCTCAATGTGATTTGTTAATTTTCTTCTCACTTAATTATCCCGATTTCGGCTTTCACTTAATTACCCCGATTTCGGCTTACAGAGATGATGCAGTACTAGCAAAGCCGCTAAATCGCTGCTGGTCGCTAAATCGCTGCTGGTGAACGCCGAGAGGTTTATCGCGATCGTTGCTGGTGAACGACAAGAGGATTACTATTTGTAAGATGAAACGAATAATATGAAAAGATTGAAGAATATGAAACGGTTGAAATTAAGAATATGAAAAGATTGAAGAATATGAAATAGTTGATTGTAAATGTGGTACAAATTTAAATTTAATACTGTAAAATGATAAAAAGTTAATAATAAAGTAAATTTGTAATTTTAATTAAATTTGTTAAAAATAAACAGGTTGTTTTTAAAAATGTTAGAAAGTTATGAACATGAGATATGAGATTTAGTTCATTGATTTGGAAGCACAACTAAGAATATGCTAATATCTTCAATTGATAACCCTATAATTGAAATTTATGATTAAAATATCACTAGCACAGCCGCTAACTAGCGACTGAGAATGCCAAAAGGTATTGGTTGAGAATGCCTGCCCTCAATATAAAACATCTGTGGTAATATGAAACTTTGGATGCATGGTTTAATTCTACTTAATCATTTAAACGTGGCAATTACATATCTTTACAGTAATTTTTTAATGTGATTAGTTAAATGTTAAAAAGTAAACATGTTAAGTGATGCCTTGATAAATACAAGAAAGTTATGAACAATAAATCTGATCCATTGATTTTGGAGGACCACTAAAAATATGCAAGCATCTTCAATGCATAGCCATCAAATTAGGGTTAAGGTTAAATAAGATTAAAAGATTATTAATTGTGCCCATTATCAATGCATAGCCATCAAATTAGGGTTAAGATTAAATAAGATTAAAAGATTATTAATTGTGCCCATTATCAATAGGTGTAAATGTACCCATTATTAATAGATATAAAACTTTGAGATAATAAAAAAAACACAACCGGATAAAAACACCTTTTGACATAATTAAATGTACCCATTATTAATAGATATAAACCTTTGAGATAATAAAAAAAAACACAACCGGATAAAAAGATCAACCATGAAAGAGATAATTTATTTGTTTTTTGATTTACAAACACCATGCTTTCGTGTCAAATATATCAATGGATCGAATAAATAACGTTGCCAACCTCATGTACCAAAGCAGTTTTGCCAACGAATGTAGTTGTTAACCTCACGGACCATGGCGGTTTTGCCATCGAATGTTTATCAGAATTTTTATCACAAAAATGTCAATGGCGCCATAACTCTGTTACGTAGACTTGTACAATCACCTCAGCCATCTCATCCCTATTATGGAATGCATATATTTCCAAATAACCCTTACGTAAAAAAAAACAAAAAAAATTAAACATTTCCAAATAATCATTCCGTGAAAGAAAAAATAAATATTTCCAAATAAGCCAACCTTGGCACACTCTGCGTCCACTTCTGTTTGTGCTATGTGCTTTGGCTCACCTTTACTCTGGTCATACTCAAGGACGTGGAGAAAGGAATGTGAAGCAATCAACTCCTCCATGTCACTTCTTACTTCACCCCCAGTGAACTTTCATCTTTATCTTTTACACACACCTACCACTCAAAGACTTTAACTCCTCCATATTCAACCTCCATCCATTTCCTGCAACCTATGCCCTTCACCCAGCAACTTTTACTACGTCGCCGAAGTCTCTCCCCCTCATACTTTTTAGCACCATGTCACCCCTTCTATTTTCCACAAGAATTTAACAATATGGCTCCTCTTCACTTCCACGCCTCATCATCTCGGTTTGCATGCACCTTCCACGCCTCATCATCTCGGTTTGCATGCACCTTCCGCCATCTCTAAGTCTTCAACTTCTAACAATCTCTAAGTCTGCAACTTCTAACAATCACTAACTAAGCTGAGATAATGAAAAGGAAGAATCTCAAGCATGGAGATCTTTGATGTTTTGCTTCTATCTTTGATTGTTTGTTATGTTTACTCACTATAATTGTCTTTTCATAATTCTACACTTGGTATCATAGCTGTTATAGTAGTGGGCATGATTAAATTTGTTTGTAAAGATTGTACACATTAAAGCTATTGGCAGGAGTGCTTGAAAGTTTAAAGAAATAACCAACATCAGCAATGGACTTAATAATCCCTAGTCTCAAATATTAATCTTTAAAGATGAGAATTATGGTTTTTGGAAGTTAAAATGAAAAACTTGTTTCTTTTATAGGAATTGTGTAATTTGGTGAAAAATGGTTACTCAAAACCACTTCATGTTCAAGGTATTGTTGGTTTGAAACAAGTCCAAAAAGATCAATTAAGGGAAATTGGAAAAAAAAATACTCAAAAACTATTTTTGTCATCCAATAAGTTTTGCACTATTATTTTTCCAAGACTTGTAACAACTAAATCAAAAAGTTGTGCACTATTATTTTTCCAAGACTTGTAACAACTAATCAAAAAATTGTGCACTATTATTTTTCCAAGACTTGTTGTAACAACAAAATCAAAGGAGGCATGGGATGTGCTACAACAAACATATCAAACGATGGATATGGTAAAAGTCTTTAAGTTGGAATCTCTTAGAAGAGAATTTGAAACTCTTTGCATGCAGAATTCAAAATCTATGCAAGATTTCTCACTAAAGTTATGGGAATAGGGAATCAAATAAGATCTTATGGAGAGGATTTAAAAGTTTAAAAAAATGTTGAAATTTTTTATGTCATTGTTGTTGCTATTGAAGAGTTTTAAAAATTTAACAAGGTTGTCTATGAATGACCTTTCTAGATCTCTTCATTCTGATAAGCAAAGTGTTAGGATATTTAGACACTTAGGGGTTAGTTAAGATCTACTTGGTCTAATGTGTCATTAAGTAGAAGTGTGTTTCTTAGTGTGTTTATTTAGTAGGCATTAGTATGCATTTGTAGTTAGGAAATCCGATGGCCACGATATGTTCCAGACATAGAGTGATTGGACGGTTCATAATCTCCTTGATCTTAATGACCATTGATCCATGGCTTAGCACCCGATTGATCCATGATCTCTATTTAAAGAGCACGGAGGGTCATTTTTCGATGATCGATTGTGAGAAACTCTTTTGTAAAATCTCTCTGTAATCTTTTTCTTTTGCATTAATAAACTGCTCCAAGTGGCCACGTTGGCTAGGGCCGTGTAAGTTTCCCCACATGATTTTATCACTTCAAAACATCGGTGTGTTGATCTTTGATTTGGTTGTGTGAGTGGTCATTTCGAACACAAAGGATGAAAAGATCTATTGAAAATTATTTTGAGCAACCTTTAGAAAAAATAAATATTTCCATAGATAAAAGATTTGGCCATTATAAAATTAATTGTTGGAAAAAACAAAAGAAACAATCTAAAGTACTATTGGGATATGAGAAGTGGGTGGAAGTTAAAGGTAAAGGAACAATCACAATAAAAACAAAGCAAGGCCAAGTAAAACATATTAATGATGTCTTATGTGTTCTTGGTCTAACACAAAATTTGTTGAGTGTGGGGCAACTTATTGAAATGGGAGATTTTGTTGTTTTTAAGAAAGTTGAATGCATCATATATGATAAAAGATTATAGTCAATATACCATAAATACAATTATAATCACATTATAGCCAAAATTAATATGTTGCAAAATAAAATCTTCTCTTTCAGTTTTTATTATGAAGCAAATAAAGCATTAAAATTTGGTTGTGATGGTGATTCTTGGCTATGCTACATGAGTTATGGAAATCTAAATATAAGAGGATTAAAGTTTCTACAAAATAAGCAAATGGTCAAAGACTCACCTCTTATTTATTGTGTTGATCAAATTTGTGAAGGATGCATTCTCGACAAGCAACATAGAGACTCATTTCTAGCATGAAAATCTAGGAGACCAACAAAAACATTGGGTCTAATACATGCTGATATATGTGGTCGAATGAAAACTTTGTCACTCACCAAAAATAAGTATATTTTTTTTTTATGGATGATTTCAATAGAAGAACATAGGTGTATTTCATTAAACAAAGATTTGATTTTCTTACTATTTTTCAACAATATAAAGTTGAAATCAAGGAGAAAAGGGGTTATGTTTTAAAGAAATTACACACAGATAGAAGGGGGGAATTTACTTCTAATGAATGTTATTGTTACTGCAAAAATAATGGCATATATATGCAATTGACAACATGTTATACTCCCCAATACAATGATGTGGTGGAATGCAAGAATCGAACAATTGTTGAGATGGTTAGGAGCATGTTTAAAGGTTAAAGGATTCCAAAAACAAATTGGACTGAAGTTGTACCTACATCTCTTTATTTTCTTAATAAATTCCCAACAAGAAGTGTGGAAAATAAAAATTTGTATTAGGCATGGAGTGGAAGAAAACCTAGTGTTCTCATTTGAAAGTCTTTGGTCGTATCATTTATTCTCATGTTCTTTCCAAAAAAACAAAAAAACTAGATGATAGAAGTGTGAAATGTATTTTGATTTTCTATAGTGAGGAGACAAATACTTATAGATTGTATAATCAACAAACTGAAATATTGTTTGTTAGTCTTGATTTGTTTTTTGATGAAAAAGAAGAATGGCACTCGAATCAAGGAGGGAAAAAAGAAAATCCAAGAATTATTCTAGAAAACAAATCTTCTATTTCTATAAATTCAACAAGTAGTCTAAGTACTATTCAAACTGCATCCACTCCATTGTATTCTTCAACTTCAAGTCCTATTCATTGTCCAATTCCTCCTCCAAGAATCCTCTAAAATACTTAAATAACATTTATGGATATTCTAACTTTTCTTTAATGTCTAAGATTGAATCACAACCAAGATTCGTTGAAGATGTAGTAAATAGGAAACAGGGTGCAAAGAAATGGATGAAGATATTGCAACCATTAAAAGAAATGAAACATGGGAGCTTGTGTATCCTCCTAATGAAAAATAAGTGATTGGGGTAAAATAGGTGTACAAAACAATGTAAGCAATGATTGGCCCATACAAAAGAACAAAGAAAGGTTAGTGGAAAAAGGGGTTTTCTCAACAACCAAGTATAGACTACGATGAAACATATGTTCATGTTGCAAGACTGGATAAAATAAGAAATGCGTTAGCATGAGTAGAACAATATAATTGGTTGGTTTATCAGTTGTATGCGAAATCATCCTTTCTGAATTGTGTTTTGAAAGAAGGTGTATATGTTTCGCAGCCCCAAAGATATGAAGTTACAGAAAATGAACATAAAGTTTACAAATTAAAAAAGGCTCTTTACGAGCTAAAGTAAGCTCCAAAGGCATGGTATAGTAGGATAGAAAATTGTTTTCTGAAAATGGGATTTAAAGAAGTGAAAGTGAACCCACATTATATATCAAGTCAAATGGTATAAATGATCTACTTATTTTTTTCTTATATGTGGATGACTTGATATATACATACACAAGTATTTTTTTAGTGGAAGAGTTGAGAGAGGCTATGATGTTTGAATTTGAAATGATTAATTCCGGTTTGATGCATTATTTTCTAGGCATAGAAGTGAGGCAAACGAATGAAGGTATTTTTATTTCATGAGAAAAATATGCTATAAATATTGTTCACAAATGGAAAATGGAACATTTTAAACCCATGAGCACATGTATCAATACAAATGAAAATGTTTCTATAAAAGATGGAGCAGAAAAGGTAGATGTTAAATCCTATAGGATTTTAGTAGGTAGTCTCATGTATCTTAGTGCAATTGGACCTGATATTATGTAAGAAGAAAGTTTAATTTCTAGATTCATGCAAAGTCCAAGTAAGATTCACTTTGGAGAAGCAAAAACAATTTTGAGGTATCTCCATGGAACAAACAATTTTGATGTTTGATATACCTGAAAATATAATTTTGTGTTAGTTGGTTATATAGATAGTGATTGGGATGGATGTTTTGATGATATAAAAAGTACTCGAGGTTGCAATTTCATCCTAGGATCAAGTGAAATACGATGGTATTCAAAGAAACAACTAACTATTTCATTATCTTCTATAAAAGAAGAGTGTATTGCAACATCCTTAGCAACAAGTGAAGCAATTTGGTTGAAGTGAATCTTGAAAAATATAAAACAAGAACAACAATATGCCACAATTATTTATTGTGATGACATGTTAACAATTACTATAAGTAAAAATCCAATGTTTCATAGTCATAGTAAATATATTGATATCAAATATGATTACATAAGAGATCCTTTGGGAAAAAGAGAATTTGAATTAATTTTTTGTAAAATAGATGATGAACTTGTTGATATCTTCACCAAAGAACTACGAAGAGAGAAGTTTCATTGTATGAGAACGACGCTTGGAATCACCCCATTAAGAGAATTAAGGGGAATTTTGAAGATAATGATTCATTTATATTATTGTAATATGTAATTGTTGACATTATGTCAACTTGCTAGAAAATTTTGCTTTGCAAATTTAGGGTTTCTTCATGCTCCCCGCCTACTGTGACCTTCTTTGAATCCCCAGGAATGCGATGATTGCCTCATCCTTGCAGCACTGGACGACTTAGAAGTATGGGCCCTAAAAAGGGGGCGAAGGCCCCCTCCTACCGAAACATCGCTGCCAATCATCCAAAGAACTCGCAAGTGCATCTACCTTCCCTTGAACCGCCATTCCAATTATGAGATAAATATATGCAGGAAGAAATGGACATAAGAAAGGAATCGAACACGGATGCAAAATCCTCACATCCAAAAGCAGCTCAGATCTGCATACCTGAAAAATGCATCCCTCAAGCCACGATTGCACCTAGATATGTCATCAAAACCCCAGGATAAGGGAGCATGCATAGTTCATGTGAGACCATTCCCTCATAGGAAAATTCCTAGGCCTCTCTCCCTCAGAAAAGGACCTAACTCACTGGATAAAAGCATGGTGGAACCCCAAGGGTGACTATGAGCTTTGACTAAGCTCCAAAGGTTTCTTTATAGTAATATTCTACAACATGGAGGACAAGGACTAGATATTTGAAGGGGGACCATGCTTTTACAACTTGGTTGGCCTCTACCTATGCGTCTGGATAGATCGCTTCTGCTTAGAAAAGGAAAATGTTGCATACACACTAGTATGGATTTGCCTCTACTCCCTACCCCAAGAGTTCTAGTTAGAGGAAATTTTACTGGGCATAGGAAAGACCCTTGGTAAATATGTCAAATATTCCGAAGCTACTAAGAAAATAAAATACACCTCTTATGCTAGGATATGTGTCTACATGAACATTTCTAAATCCCTACCAGGCACAGTTACTTTAGAATACCAAGATGAGGAATGTGCCCAAACCATAGACTATGAACACATCCCTCTCAGATGTCAAAAATGCCATGAACACGGACACCTTTTTATAGATTTCCCTCTCAATGCCCACCCCAAGAGGGACGCTGAAAAAAAACCAAAGGAAGGATTCACTCGGGTTCAAAACCGAAGAAGACAAGTGCAGAAGAATCCCACAACCAACAACAGATAAAAGAACCCAAATAATAACTCATTTGAATCCCTTAACCACCTCCCAGAGGAAGAAGAGGTGGAAAACCCCCACAATACCATGAGCAAATAACCCAACAAGCACAAGGAAGACTAGCCAACACAAGAATACAAAACCCCGACAAACCAAGAAGATCCACAAACTCACCTAGCTTTAGGGAAAGCACTAGAAAGAGAGAAAGATACAACCATGGCAATGGATGAGTAGGACCTAGAAAAAATCGACCTAGACAGGTTAGAGGAAGCACTCAACAAGAAGGATCTCCAAACCTTACCAGAGGACCAACTCAGAAAAGTTCACAAAGTATTTCTGGACTCATCGGCAGGGGCTACATCTAGGCTTGGGATCAACACAGACCCAAACCTAGATCCAAGAAAACAACCAAAAGAAAACAAACAAAGGGGCATAAAACCAACTCATCAACTAATAAGGGAGACAGAAAATTACATGATCAACTCAGGACAAATCCATAGGCTCTCGGAGAGCTCCTTTTCCCACCCACCAAATTGTTAACTATGAATATCCTCACTTGGAATATCAGAGGCCTAAATGGAAGATCCAAACAAAGGATTCTTCGAAACTACATCAAAATGGAAGACCCTTATATATTCCTGATTCAAGAGAAAAAATGTGCAGGGAAAACTAGAGAAGATATCATCAAAAGATGCTGGCGCAACTATGAATCCTATCAAACAAACTCCAAAAGGGCTTCACGAGACCTGACCGTCCTATGGAATCTTGCTATAGTCATCCTTGATCAAGGCCTCTCCGCTACATGCACTATCACAATGCACTACAGAGCAATTGGTTCAGACAAGGAGGGAATGATCACAAATGCCTATGGACTGCAGAATAACCAAGCCAAAGACCTCTTTCTTTAGAGCCTAAATTACCTAGGTTCTTTAGCAGAAGTAAAGTGATGGATAATAGGGAGTGACTTGAACATGATACTCATGCTGGAGGAGAAACGAGGGGGGAAAAATGCCTCGATCATGATAATAAAAAATTATAGGAACTCATAGAAAACCTCATATTGGTAGATATTAAGAATGGTAATGGAACCTACACCTAGAATAACAAAATATCAGGTCATCAACAAATAGCATGCAGGCTTGATCGCTTCCTCATCTTGAAAACTCTCCTTCTAGAAGGCCCCATAGTACAGTCCAACATCCTCTCGAAGGCAGTCTCAGGCCACTCGTCGGTTTAGCTCTGGGTTGACACTATTGCTACCCTGACGCTTAAACCCTTAAGATTTGAGAAATTTTGGCTCTCCCATCCATAATTCTAGGAGCTATCCTATGACTAGTGCAGCACTGCAGAAACTCGGAAAGGCACAAAAATGTATTGCTTCCAGAAAAAAATCAAATATTTCGAACAAGAGGTAAGCAAATGGAACAAAGAGGTCTTTGGGAACATTTTCTAGGAAAGGAAAATGATGGAACAAAAATTAGAAAACCTTCAGGGAAAAATCATTCAGATAGGATATACAATCACTCAACAACAGGAGGAGAATGAACTCAAAAGGTAAATAGAATGGCTCAATGAGGGAGAGAAAAAAACAAAATTCTTCCGCCTCTCCATGATCCACAGATGGCTCATCAATCGTATCACAAAGTTGGATGACCCGCAAGGAAACACCCTACTAACTCATCAGGAAATAACACACGAACTGACATATTTCTACAAGGATATCCTTTGAGAACCCAATGTGGACCGCACCTCAACAATAGAGTGGGTGACCCAAAATATCGCAACTATAATCACCCAAGAACAAAATGAGGCTCTCATGACACCGCATCTGTGGCCCCTTTGTGGCTCGGGGGGCTAAGGGGAAAGTAGAGAACCCCTAGTGTTGGCTGGGAGGTACCGGTGAGGTCTCAATGGTAAGACGAACGAGAGCAGCACGAAGTGCATGGACGTCACCCAGAGAAGCCGATCAGGCAACGGTATGTTTTTCATTTTGCATGATAGAAGGTACTAGGACCTTGGCCCTCTCTTATTGTTATCAACATTTTTTTTTATCTTGGCTTATGAGATGAAAACTACTTGTCTTAACTCTGCATGGGTTCTCGTCGGATTTATTTCTTTTCATTTATGTTCCTCGATGATTGTAATGGTGTTATGGTTATAAAAATATTTCTTCTTACTCTGTTGTTTCATTTCAGTATTGGATAAAAGAGATTTTATGACCTCATCGTTGCCTACCTTCCTTGGTTCTATGCGATCTATAGCTGTGCCTTACGTTTGTTTTGTCCTCATTTTTCTGTTACCATTTCCGTGCATTTCAGTGGAAGAAACCCCCTTGATTCAACACCCTCCTTTGCATTTTTTTCTATTGTATATCTCTGTGATTTTGTGGAGGATACCCACACGAATTTCGACCACTTAATCCTGCGTTTTACCTACCGTTTCCTACGTTTATGACTGTGTTTGTATCACTGTGGGTGTTTATGTATTACAGTGGACGTTTTTATATTAATGTGGGCATTTTTATATGACTGTGGGCATTTTATCTCACTGTGGGTGTTTATATATTACAGTGGGAATTTTTATATTAATGTGGGCATTTTTATATGACTGTGGGCGTTTATATATGAATGTGGGCGTTTTATATATTATTGTGGGCATTTTATATCACTGTGGGCGTATTATATATTACAGTGGCATTTTTATATTAATGTGGGAATTTTTATATGACTGTGGGCGTTTTATATATTACATGTCTTGATCTTGCTGTACATGAGGTATTTTCCGTGTCAAATGAAAAAGTGACTGTGCCTTTTGATGTCTAACATCCTGAGCTGGAATACTATTACCTCCCTTTACATCTTGACTATGTTTCTGATCAGGTAACCCTCTTCCACTACTTAAATGATCAGCTTTTATATGTTGTTGTTGTTTCAGCATGTAAATTTTCATAAAGATGGTGTTCCACTATTATGGTTCTTGAAGCTCGTATTGATCCTGTTTTATATGATGTTATTCATCTTGTCAGTAAGAATTGACTTTTATTTAGTTGTCTTAAGTTACATATATCTCTGTCCAAACGTTATATGTCTATGATCTTTCTCTTTAAGAAACAGTAAGAAAATATTGCTAAATTGGAAAATGAGGTAAGTTATTATAAGACCAATCAATGTGACCCCACTAGTTTTATAAATTATTCTTCTAAAATTCAGGACAAGCTAAACACTCGACAGAGTAATTTTTATGAGAAGGTACAGACATTCCATAACTGGGTCAGCATCATGATGTATCTTCAAAAATGCCTTCTCTACTAGAAGAGTCAATAGGAATAGGCTTATTTACAGTTCAATTATGTTGCAAGATGACAAGAATAAATGAGAAATCTTGATCCATAGGTTGCCTACATGACTGAGGATGAGATCATTGATATTGATTATGGCTTAGACTGTTGGAATAATTTGGCTCAATAATCTTGTGAAAAGATGGATTCTAAAATTGATGGAACCACTAAAATATGGCATGTTTAAAAGAGTAATATCAAATTGCGATTTACCTACCTTAGGTTCTATGAATGACTTCTTCAAATGAGATCAACTACTAAAGGAATCAGATCATACTATCTCTCATGATTGATAATTACTTCTTTTGTTTCTTTAATTACCATAAAATAGTTGAAGGAATACATGAAAGTCCCTTAAAGGAATAGTTTTACACTTAAATCCACTTTGTTGAAAGTGGAAAAATATATTAAGAAGTTGAAGAGGAATGTTTCCTTTCTTTGAGGTCCTCTCAATAAACATCGATTTCTGCAAACAAATTATATCAATGCCATGGTTGAAGCTTGGAATCCTTCAATGGCAAGGACAAGGCCAAAGTTCAATCATTAATTAATCGAAATCAAAAGTTCAAGAAATTAGCAAAAGAATCAATCCAATTTCTTGCAGTTACTTTATTTTTATGTATAAATATGAATATAGACATTGCATTTGAGATAGTGAATGTTCTTATATATCAAGGTTAGCACGTTATTATAATCATGGCTAATTTAGACTTGCTGATTGGATTTCTTCCAATATCAATTTGAATTTTCCATTTATTGTTTAGTTATGGTTGAATTACTAACTGGTGGCACTATTGTTGCTAGTATTGTTAGATAGCTCATTGTATATTAATACGGATATTTGTGGAATAATATAGCTATAACGAAATTGGTAACTGTGTACATATATTTGTTAAACCTTTATTTTAAATCGTTATTAATGTTAAATTCAATTAACATGATGGCTCTATTGAAATTATAATTGTTGAATCCAATGCTACGATAAAAATTTAATTGGTGACCAAATGAAATTGGGCTTACTGGCAGATTGTAAATCTATGATAGATTTAGGCTGTTAATTGATCTGTTTTTAATGTCAATTTAAATCGTAGACATTGACCCTTGTAGCCCTGATTTTGATGGGATAAGTTGACGAAGTCGTTTGGCTTATGCTCCCCTGGAGGGCGATTGTTGTTTATTATTGATTAATTTTGGTACTTGGATTGTAAAACTTTTGTGTGCTTGGTCTGCTTGTGTCAGGCGGGATGTAGACACCTCCATGTTCCTCATAACAGTCGTCAGCCCTGAGACCTTAAATGGTTAAAATCGATGGGAACCTGGGCTTGAGCGTTGCTTATGTGTTTTGGAGGTCCTAACCATTGCAGGGTAGGATGGGCAGGTAGTCAATCTTTTTATTTGGTCAGTTGATTGTTGTTCTTTCTTGGTAGATGTTGATGTGCGTCTTAGATCTCTTTGTTGATATCGCAGTTGCATGTGTCATGATGCGTCCTCATGTGGTGGTGCAGAGTATAATGTCTTTCTACCCTTGTACACACGCAGACACAAAAAATAATTGCACTTGTTATAAGAGGTTTGTCGGCGTAACGAGGAGGTCATTACAACGCCCAAGAAATCAGGTTCGTGCCTAGGTGAAAAGCATGTCCTGAGGTGATTTTATTGTCATCTAGGTTGCCTGCAAAGTCACTTTCTATGTAACCAGAGAGATGATTATCATCAGACTAAGTGTACATGGTAGGGTCCACTGTAGGGCATTCATCTTTCTTGCTCAATTTTGTGCCTAGGGGTATATAAGTTTCTATTGGATTGCATTCTTCCATGAAGAACCTTTTGATGGTGTTTGCTCCATAATTTTGCTGCCAGAAAAAAATGCCTTTGGCTAATTCATCAACCTCAATCCCTAAAAAATATTTCACTATGCCAAGATCTGTCATCTCAAACTCAAATTTTATGGCATGTTTAAAACTAGTTAACTCAAAATTTTCAGTATATATCATGTCATCAACATATAAACATACAATCAAAATTTTATTGTGTTGATATATTTTGGTGTATAAAGTGGGCTCATTTTGGCTTTTGTTGAAACCACTTTTGATCAGGTAAGTGTCAATTCTGTTGTACCAAGCTCTTGGAGCTTTCTTTAAGCCATACAGGGATTTCTTCAACCGATACACTTAGGCTGACTTCTCTTTTAATTCAAATCTAGGTAGTTGGTCCACATAGACCTCTTCTTATAAGACACCATTTAGGAAAGATGACTTGACATCCATTTGGTATACTTTACATTTTTGTTGAGCTGCTATGGCTAAGAGAGTCCTTACAGTGTCTAATCTTTCTACTGGATAAAAAGTTTCACCATAATCAATATGTCGTTATTGTGAGAATCCTTTGGCAACCAATCTTGCCTTTTGTTTTTCAATCTTCCCCTTTTAATTGAGTTTAGTTTTGTAAACCCACTTGACACCAATGTTTTTCTTGTGTCTGGGCAGATCAACAAGATCCCATGTCTTGTTCTTCTGAATGGAATCAATCTCTTGGTTCATGGCTTGAACCTAATGTGGCTCCTTAACTGCCTCTTTAAAGGATGTAGGTTGACATGACATTAATGAAAAAAGATTGTGTTGTTCAATGCCATCCAACTGCTAATGGATTTCTCTCAAACTTTGAGCTCTCTTGTTTTGAAGTTTAGAGGATGAATCTCTTCTTGAAGTGGAGTTATCCGGAGAATTTTTAGAATGTCCTTGTAACTGTAGCCTTGGAAGGGCAGGTTGAGGTATTAGCTGTCCTGAGTTTTCTACACTTTTAGGAATGGGCAGCAATAGATTTTGGCTGTCCATTGGTTGATTTTCAGACTCATTCCAGAATTGATTTTCCATAAATTTTACATCTCTGCTAAGAATCAATTTCTTTGATATTGCATTGTAGAGCCTATAGGCTTTTGATGTTTCACTGTACCCAGTAAAGATACATTTCTCACTTATATCATCCAATTTCTTCCTTAATTCGGAAAGGATGTGAGTGTATGCTATGCATCCAAATGTCCTGAGATGTGCAACATTTAGCTTTATCCCACTCCATGCTTCTTGAGGGACCATCATCTTGAGACTAGTGGTTGGAGATATATTCAGGAGATAAGATGAGAATGCTACTACTTCATCCCAAAGGTATTTGATAGACATTTCTCTTTGAGTAAGATTCTTGCCATGCTCATTATTGTCTGATTTTTTCTTTTCAACCACTCCATTCTGTTGGGGAGTATACATGGTTGTAGTTTGCATGACAATGCCTTCTGATTTGCATAAATTTTCAAATTCTTTGGAGTTGTATTCTCCTCCTCCATCTGACCTGAGTGATTTAAATATTTTCCACTCTGTTTTTCATCTTCAACTTTGAATTCTTTGAAATTTTCAAAGGTTTCAGACTTGTGTCTAAGAAAATAGATCCAAATTTTCCTGCTAAAGTCATCAATAAATGTTAGAAAATAAACGCTAACACCTATTGAATATGTTTTCATTTGTCCACAGAGGTTAGTGTGGACCAACTCTAGGTGTTGTTTGGCTTGAGTGGAGTACTGTGGAAAACTAATTATCTTATGTTTTGCAAGATTGCAAGAATCACATGGGGGAATTTCCTCTTTAAAAATAGGGAGACCTTTGACCATGGAATGCTTCTATAGAAGACTTAGACTCTGAAAGGGTAGATGTACAAATCTTGTATGGCAAACCATAGTTTCATTGGGGCTAAATGCACTTTGTGAATATGATTGGATCATATTTGCAATTCCGAGGGTCATGGAAAATATCCTATTCTAAGTCATATGGATTTCAGAAATCAATTTTCTACTGGGGGTTTTATCATATATCCTACATGATGCTCTTTCAAAAAGAACCCTATATCCATGTTCAATTAGTTATCCTAAACTTAATAGATTATGTGTCAGATCTAGAACATGATAGACATTGTGTATGTCTTTATTTACATTTTGTTTAGTAAGAATAGGAACAGTTCCTTTTCCTTGAAATTTGACTAAAGAATAGTTTCCACGTGTAATATCAGATGAAATTGAAGAATCAATGCATGAGAGTAAATATTTGTTACTTATCATGTGGTTGTTGCAGCCACTACCAAACAACCAAATATCATTAGGTTGTTCTTCAGTCTTGTGGCATGAGAGAAACATACCATCTGAGTTTTCTCCTTCATGATGTGAGATATGTGCTCTGCCTAAGATTTGATATGATTGCTTATTCCTACATTCAGATTCATAGTGCCCATACTTTTTGCAGTAATAGAATTGTATGTTGGATTTGTCATTTGATCTTCTCCCTCTACCTCTTTGAGTTTGGAAATTTTGATTTTTGTTCTTTTGTGTGTGACCTTGGAAATTTTGATTCAGGTTCTGTTTTTTATGGAATTCACTTGAATTGTGGTTACTTAGACTGCTCCCTCTTCCTTGGTGACCTCTAACTCTTCCTCTGCCTCTCCCTCTATTGAAGGATAATTGATTCTTGAAGGAATTCTCTATTAACTCATCGTCTATATGAAGTCTTGTCTCATGTGTCAATAGAGAACTCATTAATTCATCTGTTGAAAAATTTGACAGATCCTTGGATTCAAGAATGGTTGTAACAACTGTTAGGACCTAGAAATGTCCCCTTTTAACTATATTTTTTTCTCATTCAACCTTATAATTTATATGCTAAATGACTACTATAATGTTTGGTAAGACCCTTTTTCCCAAGGTATGAATCATTGATCTTACTTTTATATTATTATTTACTTAACATGTTTGATTGGTAGTGTTTCTCATATTTTAACCATGAATGTGCACCTAATGATCAAAATGTGTAGAACAACCAAGTCTTGAAGAAAGATCGTTGTTGTTACACCAGTTGTTATAGCCTTGCACCATTTCTGCATGTTGTTACACGACTACAACAACTGCACACCTTTCCTGGAAGACTGTTACACATGTTGCAATAGATGCCCACCGATCCTGGAAGTTGTTACACCTACTGCAACAGATGCCCACCGATCTTGGAAGCTGGTATATCATTCAAATCTGAATCCTAAAGACTAATCCTCAAGGTTGTTACACATTTTGGCTCACACTGGTGATCAAGATTCTTTTTCCAGATTTTGTGAAGATGACAGATCTTTTGTATCATACAAACAGCTTGAGAATCTCGGATTCTCAAGGTTGTTTTGAGTCCATTTCAACTGAATGAATATGTCTTTAAATAACAAAGATTTTGTAATCATTGGTACCGAAGATTATCTATGGAACAGAGAGTGAAGTGAATCATATTGTATCTGAACATTTTTACGAGTTAATAAAGAATTGAATTGAGTTTCTTTAACCTATTGTAGTCTCTTTCGAGTGGATTCAATGAGAACGAAAGGGCCCACCTTCCTCACAGAGTCCCCTCTATTTTGAGTTTTAGATTAACTTATTTGATTTGGATGATTTATCTATTTAACATTTCTAGAATACATTTGTTCTTATAGATCAGTTCCTTTCTGTTAATGTGCATTAGTGTGTCTCATGAGAGTTAGAATCAATTGTTGAATACTATTGGAGAATTGCTTTCCCTTTTCTGTATTAGATTAAATCCCTGTTTCAAGAAAAGGAAAATAAAAGTGTGAATTACTTTCTGCAAATTAAGTAGACTTCCTTTCGGGAATTAGCACAAAATTTCCTTTTGCAAGAGTCAAATAGAAAATTAGAATACATTAGACAATCCAGGAATCTTATACACTCATCAAATTAGATTTCAATTATGCAAGTGTGATTTCATTTCTGCAACAATAGATTAGAACTCCAGCTGTGTCAACAACTTGTGTTAGCGTTCATCTTTTCAACTCTGCTTCTTTAGTACTACAACTTGATTAGTGTTTTCTTTCATAATCTAGCATAGACCATGCAAAATTATCTTACAATAACAAAAATTCCTTGGGTTTGACAATTCATATTGAACACCTTAATTATCTATTTATTTAAACAACTAAAGTGCCCAACATTTTGGCATAATTGTCGGGGAAGATAAATATAGATTCTTGTAAGAACATTAGTTTTCTTTTCTTAGGAATGAGTAGACTACATGAATCAAAGAACAAGAGGATGTATCCCCAAATACACTAACTCTACAGGTACCATAGGATGTGGTGGAAGGAATCTTGCACTGGGAAGGCCAACCTTTGTTGATGAGATTATAGCCAGAGTAGATTCTTCTTCGATATCTATATTCCTCCCTTCAAATCCTCCAAGAAGACATATTCCTCAGACATCAAAACTACCCCATTTTGAAACATCGTTTTCATCAGGGGCTGAAGCTGAAGATTTGTCACTAACAAATCATCACGCAACACTAGAGAATATTGAAGATCAAGAAAGTGTAGCTTAGAATAGGGAAAATCCAGAAGAAGTTGTTTATCAGATCAACGAGGAGGTCGTTACAACGCCCAAGAAATCAGGTTCGTGCCTAGGTGAAAAGCATGTCCTGAGGTGATTTTATTGTCATCTAGGTTGCCTGCAAATTCACTATCTGTGTAACCAGAGAGATGATTATCATCAGATTGAGTGTACATGGTAGGGTCCACTGTAGGGCCTTCATCTTTCTTGCTCAATTTTGTGCCTAGGGGTATATAAGTTTCTGTTGGATTGCATTCTTCCATGAAGAACCTTTTGATGGTGTTTGCTCCATACTTTTGCTGCCAGAAAAAAATGCCTTTGGCTAATTGATCAACCTCAATCCCTAAAAAATATTTCACTATGCCAAGATCTGTCATCTTAAACTCAAATTTTATGACATGTTTAAAACTGGTTAACTCAAAATTTTCAGTATATATCATGTCATCAACATATAAACATCCAATCAAAATTTTATTGTGTTGATATATTTTGGTGTATAAAGTTGGCTCATTTTGGCTTCTGTTGAAACCACTTTTGATCAGGTAAGTGTCAATTCTATTGTACCAAGCTCTTGGAGCTTGCTTTAAGCCATACAGGGCTTTCTTCAACCGATACACTTAGGCTAACTGCTCTTTTAATTCAAATCTAGGTAGTTGGTCCACATAGACCTCTTCTTATAAGACACCATTTAGGAAAGATGACTTGACATCCATTTGGTATACTTTCCATTTGTGTTGAGCTGATATGGCTAAGAGAGTCCTTACAGTGTCTAATATTTATAATGGATAAAAAGTTTCACCATAATCAATATGTCGTTATTGTGAGAATCCTTTGGCAACCAATCTTGCCTTTTGTTTTTCAATCTTCCCCTTTTAATTGAGTTTAGTTTTGTAAACCCACTTGACACCAATGTTTTTCTTGTGTCTGGGCAGATCAACAAGATCCCATGTCTTGTTATTCTGAATGGAATCAATCTCTTGGTTCATGGCTTGAACCCAATGTGGCTCCTTAACTGCCTATTTAAAGGATGTAGGTTGAGATGACATTAATGAAAAAAAATTGTGTTGTTCAATGACATCCAACTGCTAATGGATTTCTCTCAAAATTTGAGCTCTCTTGTTTTGAAGTTTAGAGGATGAATCCCTTCTTGAAGTGGAGTTATCCTGAGAATTTTTAGAATGTCCTTGTAACTGTAGCCTTGGAAGGGAAAGTTGAGGTATTAGCTGTCCTGAGTTTTCTACACTTTTAGGAATGGGCAGCAATAGATTTTGATTGTCCATTGGTTGATTTTCAGACTCATTCCAGAATTGATTTTCCATAAATTTTACATCTCTGCTAAGAATCAATTTCTTTGATATTGGATTGTAGAGCCTATAGGCTTTTAATGTTTCACTGTACCCAGTAAAGATACATTTCTCACTTATATCATCCAATTTCTTCCTTAATTCGGAAAGGATGTGAGTGTATGCTATGCATCCAAATGTCCTGAGATGTGCAACATTTAGCTTTATCCCACTCCATGCTTCTTGAGGGACCATCATCTTGAGACTAGTGGTTGGATATATATTTAGGAGATAAGATGAGAATGCTACTACTTCATCCCAAAAGGTATTTTATAGGCATTTCTCTTTGAGTAAGATTCTTTCCATGCTCATTATTGTCTGATTTTTTCTTTTCAACCACTCCATTCTGTTGGGGAGTATACATGGTTGTAGTTTGCATGATAATGCCTTCTGATTTGCAGAAATTTTCAAATTCTTTGGAGTTGTATTCTCCTCCTCCATCTGACCTGAGTGATTTTACATATTTTCCACTCTGTTTTTCATCTTCAACTTTGAATTCTTTGAAATTTTCAAAGGTTTCAGACTTGTGTCTAAGAAAATAGATCCAAATTTTCCTACTAAAGTCATCAATAAATGTTAGAAAATAAACGCTACCACCTATTGAATCTGTTTTCATTTGTCCACAGAGGTTAGTGTGGACCAACTCTAGGTGTTGTTTGGCTTGAGTGGATTACTGTGGAAAACTAATTGTCTTATGTTTTTCAACATTGCAAGAATCACATGGGGGAATTTCCTCTTTAAAAATAGGGAGACCTTTGACCATGAAATGCTTCTATAGAAGACTTAGACTCTGAAAGGGTAGCTGTACAAATCTTCTATGGAAAACCATAGTTTCATTGGGGATAAATGCACTTTGTGAATATGATTGGATCATATTTGCAGTTCCGAGGGTCATGGAAAATATCCTATTCTAAGTCATATGGATTTCAGAAATCCATTTTCTACTAGGGGTTTTATCATATATCCTACATGATGCTCCTTCAAAAAGTACACTATATCCATGTTCAATTAGTTATCCTAAACTTAATAGATTATGTGTCAGATCTGGAACATGATAGACATTGTGTATGTCTTTATTTACATTTTGTTTAGTAAGAATAGGAACAGTTCCTTTTCCTTGAAATTTGACTAAAGAATAGTTTCCAAGTGTAATATCAGATGAAATTGAAGAATCAATGCATGAGAGTAAATATTTGTTACCTATCATATGGTTGTTGCAGCCACTACCCAACAACCAAATATCGTTAGGTTGTTATTCAGTCTTGTGGCATGAGAGAAACATACCATCTGAGTTTTCTCCTTCATGATGTGAGATATGTGCTCTGCCTAAGATTTGATATGATTGCTTCTTCCTACATTCAGATTCATAGTGCCCATACTTTTTGCAGTAATAGCATTGTATGTTGGATTTGTCATTTAATCTTCTCCCTCTACCTCTTTGAGGTTGGAGATTTTGATTTTTGTTCTGTTGTGTGTGACCTTGGAAATTTTGATTCAGGTTCTGTTGTTTATGGACTTCACTTGAATTGTGGTTACTTAGACTGCTCCCTCTTCCTTGGTGACCTCTAACTCTTCCTCCGCCTCTCCCTCTATTTAAGGATAGTTGATTCTTGAAGGCATTGGCTATTGACTCATCGTCTATATGAAGTCTTGTCTCATGTGTCAATAGAGAACTCATTAATTCATCTGTTGAAAAATTTGATAGATCCTTGGATTCAAGAATGGCTGTAACAACTGTTAGGACCTAGAAATGTCCCATTTTCACTATATTTTTTTCTCATTCAACCTTATCATTTATATGCTAAATGCCTACTATAATGTTTGGTAAGACCCTTTTTCCCAAGCTATGAATCATTGATCTTACTTTTATATTATTATTTACTTAACATGTTTGATTGGTAGTGTTTCTCATATTTTACCCATGAATGTGCACCTAATGATCAAAATGTGTAGAACAACCAAGTCTTGAAGAAAGATCATTGTTGTTACACTAGTTGTTATAGCCTTGCACCAGTTTTGCATGTTGTTACACGACTACAACAACTGCACACCTTTCCCTGAAGACTGTTACACATGCTGCAATAGATGCCCACCGATCCTGGAAGTTGTTACACCTACTGCAACAGATGCCCACCGATCCTGGAAGCTGGTATATCATTCAAATCTGAATCCTAAAGACTAATCCTCAAGGTTGTTACATGATTTGGCTCACACTGGTGATCAAGGTTCTTTTTCCAGATTTTGTGAAGATGACAGATCTTTTGTATCATACAAACAGCTTGAGAATCTTCGATTCTCAAGGCTGTTCTGAGTCCATTTCAACTGAATGACTATGTCTTTAAATAACAAAGATTTTGTAATCATTGGTACCGAAGATTATCTATGGAACAGAGAGTGAAGTGAATCATATTGTATCTGAACATTTTTACGAGTTAATAAAGAATTGAATTGAGTTTCTTTAACCTATTGTAGTCTCTTTCGAGTGGATTCAATGAGAACGAAAGGGCCCACCTTCCTCACAGAGTCCCCTCTATTTTGAGTTTTAGATTAACTTCTTTGATTTGGATGATTTATCTATTTAACATTTCTAGAATACATTTGTTGTTATAGATCAGTTCCTTTCTGTTAATGTGCATTAGTGTGTCTCATGAGAGTTAGAATCAATTTTTGAATACTGTTGGAGAATTGCTTTCCCTTTTCTTCATTAGATTAAATCCCTGTTTCAAGAAAAAGAAAATAAAAGTGTGAATTACTTTCTGCAAATTAAGTAGACTTCCTTTCGGGAATTAGCACAAAATTTCCTTCTGCAAGAGTCAAATACAAAATTAAAATAGACTAGATAATCCAGGATTCTTATACACTCATCAAATTAGATTTCAATTATGCAAGTGTGATTTCATTTCTGCAACAGTAGATTAGAACTCCAGCTGTGTCAACAACTTGTGTTAGCATTCATCTTTTCAACTCTGCTTCTTTAGTACTACAACTTGATTAGTGTTTTCTTTCATAATCTAGCATAGACCATGCACAATTATCTTACAATAACAAAAATTCCTTGGGTTTGACAATTCATATTGAACACCTTAATTATCTATTTATTTAAACAACTAAAGTGTCCAACATTTTGGCATCATTGTCGGGGAAGATAAATATAGATTCTTGTAAGCACATTAGTTTTCTTTTCTTAGGAATGAGTAGACTACATGAATCAAAGAACAAGAGGATGTATCCCCAAATATACTAACTCTACAGGTACCATAGGATGTGGTGGAAGGAATCCTGCACTGGGAAGGCCAACCTTTGTTGATGGGATTATAGCCAGAGCAGATTCTTCTTCGATATCTATCTTCTGCCCTTCAAATCCTCCAAGAAGACATATTCCTCAGACATCAAAACTACCCCATTTTGAAACATTGTTTTCATCAGGGGTTGAAGCTGAAGATTTGTCACTAACAAATCATCACGCAACACTAGAGAATATTGAAGATCAAGAAAGTGTAGCTTAGAATAGGGAAAATCCAGAAGAAGTTGTTTATCAGATCAACGAACAGATAGTCACTAAAGGGGAGTGGGACGCTTTCCGTATTGAGTGGAGAGAAAGAGCACATATGTAAAATCAAGGGGATAATGAAGAAGAGCTACATCATGAGGATCTAGTGAACAATCAAGATCAGGTAAATGATGAAAATACTATCTCTACCCCAGTCTTTCCTATTACTAATATTCCCACACGAGGAATGGCTCCTATGAAGAACATACCTCTCTTAGCCTTGCCAAATTTCCATGGACTATCTACTGAGGATCCAGATGAGTTTTTGTTTGAATTTGATATTCTGTGTAGAAGCTATGACTACACTACCACTGTGTAGAAGCTTAAATTGTTTCCATCTACATTGAAGGGTAACGTGTTAAGATGGTTCATGAGCCTTGAAGGAGAGAATATTTCAACATGGGGACAAATGAGGCAACTTTTCCTGAGAAAATACCAAGACTATTGCCGAACGAGGGAACGAAGAGAGGAACTGTTTAGGATGTCTCAGAAGGAGGAAAAGACCCTTGAATATTTTGTGGAGCGACTCCAGTATAATCTACAAAGGTCTAGACATCCAAATGTGAGTAAGGACATTCTCAAAAATATTTTTCTAAAAGGAGTTAGAGATGATTGTTTAGATATGTTGAATATGCTTGGCAAGGGAGATATATCTAAGGAATCTTATGAAGACATTGTAAATCTTTGTAAGAGATTCTATCGAGGATCTACAAGGAATAATCCAGCTACCAAGGATGCCACTTTTTCAAGGGTACAAAAATCAACAAATGGAGGGGCAACAAGTGTAGAAATAGGTAATTTGTTAGAATATTTCAAAACAAAAATGATTAACTCTTTTGGTTCAAAAATTGATACTCTGCAAATCAAACAGAAACAAGAAAAATTAGATCGGGCATTGTCCATTTTCTATCCGAAATGCAGAGACAAACATCCACCTAGGGAGTGCCTGCTGAACAGTGTCTAGGTATGTCTTATTTGTGAATTAGATCATGCCACTGACAAATTTCCCTCACTACCAAGTGTAAAAGAATCAATGAAGGCGATTAATGAGGAAGCAGAGGTTGCCTATCTAATAACATAGAGGAGACAATGGTAGCCACGAGGTCAAGGTGTAAACCCTCAATTCTCTCCTGCAACACTTAATTATTGGAATAATGTGAACAATCAGCTTCAATATGGTCAGATGAATGCCCCCCCTCCAAATAAGATGTCACCTCCTTATCAAGATCCCAATGCATGGGTACCTATGCCCCAACAACAAAATCATCCTAGGAAATGGAACCCATATTGGAGAGGCCCTCAACAACAACATACTTATCAAAACCCTCACCAACAGAATCCCTATCAACAACAGTTCCAACCCCAGTATCAGCAGCAATAACTGCAGTTACCTCCCAATGCCCCATAGAACAATCCTCCATTACAAAATAAGGTCGTTCAGAATATTGATATACACAATGTGTCAGCCCTGTCTATTACCCCTATTCCTTGTGATGAGATAAAATTAA
>JZKD02S1594244.1:328748-367960 GCA_000966675.3 Picea glauca
TTCTGGTTGTGTGTGGCCCCTTTGCGGCTCGGGGGGCTGAGGGGGAAGAAGAGTACCCCTAGCGTTGGATGGGAGGTCCCGGTGAGTTGGTGGCTGTCGGCAAGCAGGAGCAGGAGGAGCTTGAAGCAGGAGCGGCTGGAGCGTCAGAGTCACTTGCTGCAAGCGTCAAGGAAAAGGTATGCGCTTTCGCTTGTAGAATAGCATGTTTAGAATTACACTTGGACTGGCCTATAGACTGAAAATGATTGGATAGACTTATTAGAAAATCCGCCTGAATTTGTGTAGAAATTGATGTATTTCTGGAGTTTTATGTGAGGTTATAATGAAATTGTTTTGTAGATAGTTTTCGTGTCTGCGTTTCCTTTTTATTTCCGAAACTCCCGTGCATGGCTGCAATATGTCTCTGCATTCTCTCCTGGGAGCTCTCTGTTTATTTTTCTTTTGCCTTGGGGCGATGGTTTACTTGTGATGAGTCTAGGGGCAAGTTTACCCGTGGACGAAACCTTAGAGTGTTCTCCTTCCTTCGTCTTCATCATTTCTCTGGCGAAGTTATGGTGAGTTTTTTTTTGTTTACCAGCGAGCCTAGTTATGTCCGATTTATCCTTATCTATGGTCTTCAATCTCCGCAGTGGTTATCGTGTGAAGGGTTAAGCACATAGGTACTGCACTGTGGTTAGTTTACGAAGTCCCGGAGACTAGGAAAAACCCTTAGCGTTTGGCTTCCCGGAATGGCCACCACCATGCCCACCTTGTCCCTATCCTCTCGCCTTCACGCGGCATAAAATGCGTGACAGAATAGCCTTTGCCTTTCACGCCAGAGCTCTCGTCGACTTGACTCTGTACAGTGAGGAAGGTCACCCCTGCCAGCAGCGTTCCACCCATAGCCCGTTCTCCCTGCTCATAGACTATAATCGTGTGAGTTTTACCTCTACCAGAGCGTGGATGCATGGTCTGGTCGCAACGGATCGCACCTGCACCTTCCCCCGTCCAGGATCTGACCCTGGTATCTTACCTTTCGGCACTAGCGACTGCTCTGCGTCGACTTGACAGTAACCCCGATTTTCCTCCGACCGAGAGAGACGTACGCGGGGTTATCGAGCCCTGTGTATCAGCGGATGGTATAATTCCCTGTGGCTGGCAGAAACCCCGCATTCAATAGATTTTCCCTGAGACAGCTGGTAGAATTATGGACCCGCGGTTAAGTAATATTTTTACCTAACCTTTCCCTCCACCTGGTAACATATTCTTCGGGAATTACGCCTGTTAGTTGAGTTCCCTCCACTTGAACGCTGATGACCTCTTAATTTAATCCTTGACCTCGATACAAGTGAAGGGCCCTGGAAGTACGCATGAGTTGCTGCATCATGATGTATAACGATTTTGTTAATGCAAGCCGAATGCAACGATAATAGTGCTATTATTATTTGACTGATAAGGTGATAGTATTATCTTAATGGAATAGTTATATTTTAATGACTGATTGTTTAATATAATTGGATATTAGTATTGCCTGATAATGTAATAGTGACATTGTTAACGGAACTGTAACTTTTTAATAACTGATTATTAAATATAATAGTAATATTATCATATTAATATTATAAATTGACTGATAATACCAGCAGATTTGCCAGGACAGTTGTAGTTAATGCAATAGTAATATTTTAAAGGAGGGTTACCTTGGGAAGAATGTCAACCATAAATCCTCGTTTAAAAGCACTAGTATTGTTATTATTGGAAGGTTAATACTGATAGTTTGTAGCGATAGGTAGTAGCTTAATTGCAATTAGCAACAATCTTAATTTCATGTTAATGTTGGCAGAATTAAAAAGATAAGTAACAATGTAACTGCAATGTTAATATTATTTAACTGAATGTCAATATTATTTAATTAAGGCGTTATGTGGCAGAATTGCACTGATAAACTATAGTTAATGCATTGGTAATATTGGGAAGGTGGCTTGATAGAATGGAAAAGATGAATCATTGTTGAAGGTAATAGTAATATTAATAGTGGAATGTAAATGTTGACAGAATTGCAATGATAGGTAATGGTTAATTGCAATAGGAATATTAGTTGAATTGTTAATGTTGGGTCAAGTGATGATGTTTAAATTGCACTGCTATTAATTGTAGGGTTATTACAATATGGCCATAATGTTTAGAATGCAATATTATCTTGGATTAATTTAAGGTTATGTTGATGTCTTGGGGCGTGCTCTTCTTATTGTGGGCTTTTAGAAATGTTGTCAGATAATATTTAGCTTTTAATTGAATTATTTACACTTACGTGCCTTTCAAGGTTGGGTCCATTAAAACACTCTCGTATCAGTTAGTGGGCTGATTCAATAGGACCTATTAAATGGTGATGTATATGGTTGCGTGGATTTAGGATATTATACAATCCCAATTACAGTGTATGATTGCATTAGATTCTTTAATAAAAAAATAAAATAAACAGTGGTGTTTATTGTTGCCTTTAAATAAGGATACTAATTAAATTCTGTTGTTGTTGGATATTGCAACGTAAAATGTTTTATTTTTAATACTTAGCATTTTAGGTTTACCTTTATGGGCCTTTAACAACTTTGGTCTTTGCAACAGTGTAACTTAAATAGTGTTATTGATTGGTTATTTTTAACTAAGGGCTATTGTTATGGTAATATGAAGTAGAATCGAACATTTATTAGTTGTCAAATTGCAAGGATTATATGCGTTAATGGCAACACTAATACTATTCACATTAAAATGCTATTGACGAAGCTTAACTGCCATATAATTATTTGCTTAATTACTATGTAATTCTTGTTTAAATTGCCATCATAAAATTGTTGTTGAGTTGCAATGTTGAAGAATATGGTTAAATTGCAAAGTTATTATTTATTAATTGAATTAGGATGATGGTTGAATTGCAAGTTATTACTCGTTTAAAGTGAAGTGTAATGAAAGTTCTAACTGCAATGCAAATAAGTGATAGGTTATCCCATTGTATGGTAATAATTTAGAAGGAAGGGCAAGACAATAAGGAGATTGTAATGTTTGAGGGTTTACCGTATGGTATTGATGTCGTTGCCCAATCAGGGCGTTTAGCAAAAATTGTAATGCGCATGTGATTATTGCTTGTCCCTAAACTAGCGCGAATTGACCTTATAACTAAACAATGGGGGATTGAGATTATTGGCTTTTACCTTATGATAAAGTCTCTGTCGATTGATGATAATTAATGGAGCATTGGGTCTTGATTGTTGCCTTCAGGTCTCAATAAATGTTCGGTGGATTTGAGTCCTCCTGACTTGCGTCTCCCATAAGTGGTCATGATTGTCCCTGACTTTGCAGTACCTGGTGGTGTTGTATTGCGTAGTAGGTTCGTGTCTAGTGGGATAGAGACCCCTCTTGTAGCCTTGTATGTAGGTCTGTGTAAGTCCAGTGGAAGGAATCCAGTGTCGTATCAAGAGTCTCGGTTGTTTAAAGGCACAGTTCCACTACTGCGACTCCACCGTTGGATTCTTTCTTCCGGTGCTAGTACTGTGCCTAAACCTCAGTGTCCTTTCTGCTTACCGTTGCTAGTCGCACGCCTTATGTCCAGGGGCGTTTATTTCTGGTGGTCACTATGATGTGTCGGGATGTCTTCATTGTGTTCGTCTTACTTGCGTCATGTTGGTTCGAGTGGCGACGTAGAGCCGAGGGGGTGTTCTTCCACGCGCGCACACACGCCTTCGAGCACAAAAAAAAAAATTTGCACCAGTTGACAGAGTAGTTGTCCTTAACTAGGAGGGTTGTTACAGTCTTCCAAATTCTCCGTCATGGATTCATGGTCAGGATAGGGGATGAATCAGGCAAGAAATTTTGGCTGCGTATTCTACGGTTGGGAGGAACGTCGTTGTTCCCTTTGTCGTCCTGCAAAACTGGTTCAGATATGTTGATCTACAACTCTGTGTTAAATAAGCATTTATATTGGTGATATGTATATGTTAATTCTGTATTGAAGTACTTCCATGGGAAAAATCTATTGTGTCATAATCCATTTCTGTAATAGGAAAAACTTGTTGGCTTGTAATTATTTCACCTCTTTATGACGATGGATCGATGGCCATCTTGACCCTTCAAGACGTGAGGGTTCACTGCCAAGCGGTGGCCTCCTTAGCCTTTGCAGGCCACCAAATACCATCACCGCCCTGATTTAATTTTTCCTAAGGTCGAAGGGGCAAGTTTTGTTCCCATAAATACTTGAATCATATTGTAATTTCGGACACAGAGCGTGAGATAGCTTGAAAACATTTCCTGAATTGATTCAGTTATTCCCTGTTTTGGAAGTTTGCTCTATGATTGTGATTTTTTGTTATTGAGTTTGTAAAATCATTTTATTTTTTGATAAATTCATTTTTTGAGCAAACACAGTAATTATTTGTTTTTACCAATTACGAACTCGGTCATTTATTTATTCTGAGTTTATTTGTTGGAGCGTGTGATTTTAAAAAGAGATTAAATACAAAATTGATATTTTAGCATTCGGGACTTGCTTCTTACATATATGCGGAGCTCCTTTTCTTTACCAAACACCGAAACCCAAAATTGTTGGGCCCACACCCTAATCTCATTTCAATAATCGACATTTCTTATTTCATTTTGTTTGTGGGTCAGGTGTTCGTAAACCCCGAAATTACGAACCCCAAAATCTCGAACCCCGAAACCCCGAAGTGTTGGTCCCACATTCCATTAACATTTTCGCAATTCGGGAGTTGTTGTGTGTTGGTATTTGGCATTTGAAATAGTGAAATCCCAAACCCTAGAACCCCGAAGTGCTCGATCCACAGTCTTTCCGCATTTCGCGATTCGACAAATAGCGTGGTCTTTTGTTTTTGTGTTCGACATTTGTAATCGCCGAAACCCGATTGACCTCTGTTTTTTCACAAAATGGTAGGAACATAGTAGGAATTATTTGTTATAGGAACAATTCTAATACTGTAATGAACGGACTAGTAGAAACGATGGAGGATCTTCATCCGGGATAGAGGTAGAATAGAAATAACGGATCATATTACAAGTCACTGTGTACAGGGCATGACAAGTACATAAATTATTGTATATGACAGTATTAAACTAATTAAGCAGATTTTTAGCGTGATTTTTTTTAAGAGTTATGCTTTCCATGAGGTCATACACCTTTAAGTATTCGAAATTTCATAATTAGACTATTGTTTAATGGCATAAATCGTAGAAAAAAAGATGGGATCCTTCGAGTTAACTATGCTTGATGTGTAAGCTACTGGTGTGTAAGAATGAGACCCAAGTTAGGTAGATATACTTGCATGTTTATATTTTCTATAAGTAAAGATGCAAGACCGTAGAACGTAACTGAGCTTTCTAATTATTAAACCAGAATCAAGATGAAACTATTCCTATGACAATGAATCGCTCTATATATATAGAGAGAGAAAGTTATAGGTATGTACATACCTATAGGTGGAAATAAGTACAGATTATAATGGAGAGTTAAAGTGAATTCCCTACAGTAAGAATGATAATATACGCCTTTATATGCACATGTAACAGACAGTCAAAATACCTACTGTTCTAGCAGTCATGAAGATCCAACTTTGCAAGTAAAAGCATAATTAAATGTGCAGAACTGATTACTTTGACGATCCCAGAATCCTTGTCCTTCCAACTCCCAGTCGCTGAAATGCCGAAAATGGATTGATGGTTCTAGATCACCCTTAGCCTCTATCCACGTGACCACCACTCTGTGACCACTCTCTTAAAGTCAAAGTGCTACCAACTTTTCACAATTCTGGCTGCAACGATTCTAGGTCCTTCGAACTCCCGGACCGCGAAATGCTAGAATCTCCCCCTTGAGAGATCAACGGTCCAGATTCCTCTTGAATCGACGACCATGATCCCACT
This sequence comes from Picea glauca, assembly GCA_000966675.3. Lineage (NCBI taxonomy): Eukaryota > Viridiplantae > Streptophyta > Pinopsida > Pinales > Pinaceae > Picea > Picea glauca. The sequence continues at coordinate 334,653 of JZKD02S1594244.1, forward strand.
GGATCGACGATCCACAACCTTTCGGGATTTTCCCCGAACCTTGACCACTCGCCACGTGTCATCCTTGATGAACGGTGTTGATCGTTTCACAATTTCGCGAACTGGGAGTTCATGATGCAACGACTCCAAAATCACTTGCCGCTCCAATCCCCAAACTCCGAAATAGCAAAATTCAAGGCCTTAGAGTGTTGGAAGACACTCGGCCTTAATCTCCTCGCCCCTCTGCAAGATCCAATGACTCTCACAACTTTGACACTTCTTCCACGAAGTGTTTCCACTGTTCATTCGACTCCTCTCTTGGGGTGCTTCTAAGCACTTAAATCCCTCGTAACTTCGTGCAATCCTATTGCTCTCGGGATTTCAACATTTTTCCCCAAAGTGTCTCCACCGTTCGTTTCAACTTCTCTCCTGCGCGACCACCCAGAGGTTAAACTTTGTGCCCCCAAATCCTTTCTCTGAACCTCAAGGATTCCTTCGAACTAAGTTTAGATATTTCCTATATACATATAAGTATGTTGGAGTAGTTTGAAAGTTAATGGAAGTGATAAAATTATGGAAAGAATTTATCCACATAAGATTTTCTGTTCGAAGTAAACTAGACTGGTGTAATAATGTCATTATGGACATAAATGTATATTACCTTCTCTTAAATTGCAAAGCTTAAATGAAATTGAATTATGTCATAGAAAAAAATAAAAATTCTATGGTGAATTTGAGGCTCATTACATATGGTATCAGAGGAAAAGCTACAACAGTGGGCCTGAACAGGGCCACATTAGCTACTTAGTATACATTTCGACGTATGTAAAACTAATAAATCTTATGGTTTCAAACAGAAATCCCTTTCTTTTTTTTGTAAATTATTGCAGCTCGGGAGGGTGCAAAAATCAGGATGGAAGGAAATCCACAGCAAGGACCTCTGGGAGATCCAAAATAGAACAGTGATGGAAGCTCACCCACGGAGGTGTTGGAAAAAATGAGGAATCTTATTGTTGAACTACAGGTTTTCAAGGCCAACAATGAAAAATTGAAGAAAGCACAACAGGAACAGAAAGAGATAAATGAAGTCCTGCTGCGTAGCATAGTAACCAAGAAAATCCAAAAAGACGATAACCATGATGAGGAAGTCAGCAAAAGGGCCTCCAAGAATTATGGATCGGAAACAAAAAAAGGAGACAGTTCGTCTGAAGGGACACCTTCAGCTGAGGACAAAACTATACCAGATAGAAAAAAGAAAACATGTAGACCACCTCGAATGAGAATTAAAAAAGATTAAACCAACTACCTTTGATGGAGAATCCAGGATAGGAGAAGAAGTTGAGGCATGGTTGTTGGACATCAAAAAATACTTCCAGATCTACAACTATTCTAGCAACATGAAGGTCATAATGACCATCTACAATCTAAAGGGGAAGGACAACATTTGGTGGCAAGACCTGAAGTTGGCCAAGGGCCTAAAGGAGAAACAATTGGAATGGTCTGACTTTAAGAAGTATTTCAAGAAACAATACCTTTCTGAAAGCTATTATGAAAGGAAGATGAAATAATTTTACGCATTATGACTCGAACATATGATGATGGAGGACCTTATAAATAAATTTGTTGTACTACTAAGGTTCATACCGTACATCCAGGAGGATAAGGTAAAAATCCAGTGATTCTTGAGCTATTTACCACAGGCCTACCGAGACAGAATTGAGTTTGATAGACCCAAATCCTTGAGTGAGGTATTTAGGAAAGAACAAATGTGCTATGACCAGTATAAATAGTGGGTAGATTTTCCCAAGACCTGGAAGGATAAGAAGAAAGATCGAATGAATTAGCGGAAGAAGGGATACCATCCAACTCCTTATCAGAATGCAACAAAAAGTTTTCCAAGGAAGGATTTCCACTCCAATCATCCGAACATGCAAGGTAGCGGTAAACTGGTAAACCTAGAAACGAAGAAGTTTGAGGACAGCTCCTGCGAGCCATTAAAGTGTTGGGAGTGTGGAGAGCCTCATCTAAGGAGGATCTATCCACGTTTAATTGTAGCAAACAAAATTGTTGTTCACAATTTGCAGGAAGCCTCGATAGTGGGAGACGTGGGCAGAAGTTTGCATCAGATAAATGTAGCCATAGATGGTCGACAAACTGACCACCAATCCTCGGTGGTAGAAATCGAAGGTAAAATCAATGACACTCAAATTTGTGTTTTAATTGACCCTAGAGTTACATTAAGTTATATTACTCTCGATGTAGTAGAGTCGAATAAACTTAAGAAATTGAAGCACGCAAAGTCATGGCTTGTACAACTAGCAACAGGCACTAAAGGGAAAGTAGTTGACTTTAATTCTGATATCGAGTTCATCTTAGATGGTCAAAAGATAAGGACCAATATGAACATCCTACCACTAGGATCTTATGATATGATTATCAGGATGGATTGGTTGGAACAACACAAAGCAATACTAGACTGTTATACAAAGATACTTAGCTATAAAGATAATTTTGGCACTGTTAGAATAGCCTAACTCATACCAAAACCTATATCAGTCAGACAAGTTTCAGTGATGCAACTCAGTAAATGTATTAGAAATGGATGTCAAGTTTACGCCATCCAAGTGAGGAATCTATTAGAAAAAGAAGGTAAGCCCAAGTTAGAAGACTTTGTTGTCCTACGTGAATTCACGAACATGTTTGTAGATGAGATACCAAAATTACCTCCTAGAAGGGAAATAGATTTATCCATAGACTTACTACCCGGATCAGCCCCTATCTCAAAAGCACCCTACCGAATGAGTCTACCAAAAATGACAGAATTAAAAATACAATTACAGGAATTGTTGGACAAAGAGTATATCAGACCAAGTGTCTCGCCATGGGGAGCACTAGTCGTCTTTGTGAAAAAAAAGATGGTACTCTAAGACTATGTATCAATTATAGATAACTGAACAAAATGACCATTAAGAACAAATACCCCTTACCTAGGATAAATGATCTATTCGATCAAGTTGGTGGGGCCAAGATCTTTTCAAAATTGGATTTACGATCCGGTTATCATCAAGTTAGGATAAAGGACGAGGACATAAACAAAAGAGATTTTCGAACAAGATATGGACACTAAGAGTTTGCAATCATACCTTTCGGACTCACTAATGCACCAACCACATTTATGTGCTTGATGAACATCATTTTCAGTTAGTACTTAGACAAGTTCGTAGTAGTATTTATCGACGATATTCTGGTCTATTCTAAAATGGAGGAGGAACATGATGAACACTTAAGAATAGTTCTGCAAACATTAAGGAAACACAAACTATACGCAAAATTCGACAAATGTGAATTTTATCTAAAAGAAATACAATATTTAGGACATGCCATTTCCTTGGAAGGTATTGTCGTAGACCCGGAAAAGATAAAATGCATTATGGAATGGCTAGTACCTAAGGATGTGGTAGATATCCGGTCATTCATGGGAATCACCGGATATTATCACAGATTTATAGAAGGGTTTTCCAAGATAGCCTACCCTATCACGTCATTACAAAAGAAAGGGACCAAGTTTAACCGGTCGCAAAAGTGTCAAGACAATTTTAACAAGCTGAAAGAATTATTGACATTGGCGCCCATTTTGAAGGTAGCAGACCCAGATAAAGACTTCACAGTATGTGTTGATGGAAGTAAAGAGGGGCTAGGTGGTGTTGTAACTCAGGAAGGGAACGTGATTTGTTACGAGTCCTGGAAATTAAGAGAAAACAGGCGAAATTATGTCACTCATGACTTAGAATTGGCAGTAGTAATACATGCCTTAAAAATGTGGCGACACTATATAATGGGAAAAAAATTCCTACTATTGACGGATAATAGAGAGGTGAAATATCTGTTTAACCAACAAGACCTTAATGCAAGACAAGCAAGGTGGCTAGCCTTCCGGAGCGAATTTGGCTTCGAGGTCAGACATATCAAGGGTAAGGAAAATAAAGTAGCATATGCTTTAAGCAAAAGAGTCCATGGGTTATTTGGGATAAATATCAGCAGGGCAGAAAATGATCTGGAATAAAGAATAAGGACGACAAGTATTAACGACGAAAATTACGCTAAGGTGATGGCAGAATTTCAAAACAATATCACAAACTCAGATAAACCAGATCTAAGTATCGACAAGAAGGGACTATTACGATTTAAAAATAGACTTTACATACTAGATTCAACAGAGTTAAAATTAACTGTTTTAGACGAAGTGCATAAGAAACCGTATTTTGGCCATCCATGTTACCAGAAAATAATAACAGCACTCAGAAAAATATTTTACTGGCCTAATATGAAGGGAGAAACAACAAAGTACTTGGCTAGGTGCCAAAAATTTCAGTAGGTTAAGGCCGAGCACCAACACCCAACCGGCCTATTACAACCATTACCAGTACCAGAATGGAAATGGGAGACTATATCACTAGACTTTATAACAAGTTTGCCTAAAACTCAGAAACAAAATGATTCTATCATGGTTGTAATCGATAAACTCAGTAAGTCTGCACACTTTATTGCTGTAAAGTCTACTTTTAAATCTATAAGCATTGCTGAAATATTCATGAAAGAAATTTTTAGACTGCATGGTATTCCTAAAATGGTGGTTTCAGATAGAGATGTAAAATTTACATCCTCTTTTTGGAAGGAACGTTTTACAGGACTAAACACTAACTTGAACTTCAGTATGAGCTATCATCCACAAATGGATGGACAGACCAAAAGGACACACCAGATCATAGAGGATATGTTTCACATGTACGTAAGAACAAAACTGAGCAAGTGGGAAGACTACATGCACTTGGTAGAATTTTCATATAACAATGGGTACCAAACTTCAGCTAAGTTGAGCCCTTTCGAAATATTGTATGGCCGAAAGTGTACAACTCCAATTAGCTGGAATAACCCGACTAACAGACTCATGGTTGGACCAAATATGCTCCAAGAAATTGAGAACATGGTAAGAAAGGTACAACAAAACTTGAAAGAAGCACGTGACAGACAGAAGAGTTATGCAGACCAAAAAAGGAGACACTTGGAATTTCAAGTGGGAGACCATGTTTACTTGAAGGTCAAAGCGCGAAAAAGGTCACTGAAGTTAGGGAACTGTGCCAAGCTGGCACCCAGGTTTTATGGGCCCTTCAAGATACTAGCTCGAATTGGACCCATAGCATATCAACTTCCACTTCCAGCTAATCTAAGAATTCATAATGTATTTCATGTTTCTTTGTTGAAAAAGTATACTCATGACCCTACTCATACGATTGATTGGAACTTGGTGCAGGTGGAACCCGAAGGTGAGTTCCAGGTGGAACCCCTATGCATTCTGGACCAGAGAGAAATAACACTTTGGAACAAAGTCGTTGCTCAGGTAAAGGTGCAATGGAAGCACTTTAGTCCTGAGGAGGCCACTTGGGAGTTGGAGGGAGATTTGTGGAAATCTCATCCAACCCTATTCCAAGAAGGGAATGAACATTGAGGACAGTGTTTTACTGAAGGGGGAAAGGATGTGACATTCCCCCCAAAAATAAAATATTTTTGAAATTAATTTTTTTTGGAAATTATTCTGTTTTTAGTAAATTCGAATTTGGAAATTTTTTCCCATTTATGGCAATTCCAAATTTTGAATTTGGTAATTGTAATTAATTATTGTGACTATTGGACAAAGACCTGATTTGACCCAACTAACTATTTGACTATGACACTTGTATGGAAATATAATATTTTATATTGATTGCAGTAGGACAAATGGAAACGCCATGTTAAATTTAGCTGACCATGACTCCATGAGTGGGGAACATGTTGGAACTACCTATGGACTGATTATTACAAGTGGAAAATCAGTGATTTGGCCATTGGCAACCCCTGAAAATCAGGGATTTAGAGAGCTGCCAAAATTCCCAAGGGAGGGAAAAGACCTGGGAAAATGATAAATAGCATATGAGAGGAGGTATGATGTTGCCAAGTATGCAGAGAAAAGGACTATGGATTTTCCTTTCTGTTATGAGCACTGTTGAGTAAGTGTGAGGCAAGAGGATAACTGTTGGAATTTGTGGACATTGTTGAGGAGGAGTCTTCCAAATTTTCCCTCATGGATTCGTGGTCAGGCTAGGGGGTGAATCGAGCAAGAAATTTTGGCTGCCTTTTCTATGGTTGGGAGGAACGTGGTTGTTCCCTTTGCCTTCCCACAAAACTGGTTCAGATATGTTGATCTTTGTGTTAAATAATCATTTATACTGGTGATATGTATATGTTAATTTTATATTGAAGTACTTCCATGGGAAAAATATGTCGTGTCATAATCCATTTCTGTAATAGGAAAAGCTTGTTGGTTTGTAATCATTTCACCACTTTATGATGACGGATCGGTGGTCGTCTTGACCCTTCAAGACGTGAGGGTTCACTGTCAAGCGGTGGTCACCTTAGCCTTTATAGGCCACCAAATACCATCACCGCCCTGATTTAATTTTTCCTAAGGTCGAAGGGGTAAGTTTTGTTCCCATAAATAATTGAATCATATTGTAATTTCGAGCACAGAGGGTGAGATAGCTTGAAATCATTTCCTGAATTGATTTGGTTATTCCCTGTTTTGGAGGTTTTCTCTGCGATTGTGATTTTCTGTTATTGAGTTTGTAAGATCATTTTATTTCTTGATAATTTCATTTTTTGAGCAAACACAACAATTATTTTTTTTTACCAATTACGAACAAAGTCATTTATTTATTCCAAGTTTATTTGTTGGAGCATGTGATTTCAAAAAGAGATTAAATACAAAATTGATATTTTGGCATTCGGGACTTGCTTGTTGGGCCCACACCCTAATCTCATTTCGCAATTCGGCATTTCTTATTTCATTTTGTTTGTGCGTCAAGTGTTCGTAAACCCCAAAACCCTGAAGTGGTGGTCCCACATTCCATTCACATTTTCGCAATTGGGGAGTTGTTGTGTGTTGGTGTTTGGCATTTGAAATCGTGAAATCCCGAACCCCGAAACCTCGAAGTGTTGGGCCCATAGTATTTCCTCATTTCGTGATTCGGAAAATAGTGTGGTATTTTGTTTTTATGTTCGGCATTTGTAATCGCCAAAACCCGATTGACCTCTGGTTTTTCACAAAACGGTAGGAACATAGTAGGAATTATTTGTTACAGGAACAACTTTAATAATGTAATGAATGGACTGGTAGAAACGATGGAGGATCTTCATCCGAGATAGAGGTAGAATAGAAATAATAGATCATATTACAAGCCACTGTGTATAGGGCATGACAAGTACATAAATTATTGTATATGAAAGTATTAAACTAATTAAGAAGATTTTTAGCATGATTTTTTTTTAAGAGTTCTGCTTGCCATGAGGTCATACACCTTTAAGTATTCGGAATTTCATAATTAGACTATTGTTTAATGGCCTAAACCTTAGAGAACAAGATTGGATCCTTCAATTTAACTATGCTTGACGTGTAAGCTACTGGTGTGTAAGAATGAGACCCAAGTTAGGTAGATATACTTGCATGTTTATATTTTTTGTAAGTAAATATGCAGGACCGTAGCATGTAACTGAGCTTTCCAATTATTAAACCAGAATCAAGATGAAACTATACCTATGACAATGAATCGCTCTATATATATTTAGAGAAAGTTATAGGTACGTACATACCTATAGGTGCAGATAAGTACAGATGTTAGTAGAGAGTTAAAGCAAATTCCCTACAATAAGAATGATAATATATGTTTTTATACGCACACGTAGTAGACAGTAAAAATACCTATTGTTCTAGTAGTCATGAAGATCCAACCTTGCAATTAAAACCATAATTAAATGTACAGAACTGATTACTTTGACAATCCCAGACTCCTTGTCCTTCCAAATCTCAGTCGCCGAAATGACGAAAAGGGATTAACGGTTATGGATCGCCCTTAGCCTCCATTCACATGACCACCACTCTGTGACCACACACTTAACGTCAAAGCGCTGCCATCTTTTCTCAATTCTGGCTGCAACGATTCTAGGTCCTTCGAACTATCGGACCCCGAAATGCCGAAATCTCCCCCTTGAGAGATCAACGGTCCAGATTCCTCTTGAATCGACGACCATGATCCCACTGGATCGACGATCCACAACCTATCAGGATTTTCCCTGAACATTGTCCACTCGCCACATGTCCTCCTTGATGAACAATGTCAATCATTTTGCAATTTCACGAACTGGGAGTTCACGATGCAATGACTCCAAAATCACTTGCCGCTCCAATCCCCAAACTCTGAAATAACAAAATTCAATGCCTTGGAGTGTTGGAAGACACTCATCCTTAATATCCTCATTGCTCTACAAGATCCAACGTCTCTCGCAACTTGGACACTTCTTCCATGAAGTGTTTCCACCGTTCATACGACTCCTCTCCTAGGGTGCTTCTAAGTGCTTAAATTCCTCATAACTTGGTGTGATCCTATGGCTCGGGATTTCGACATTTTCCCCCAAAGTGTCTCCACTGTTCATTTCAGCTGCTCTCCTGCGCGACCACCCAGAGGTTAAATTTTATCCACCCAGATCCTTTCTCTGAACCTCAAGGGTTCCTTCAACCTAAGTTTAGATATTGCCTATATACATATAAGTATGTTGGAGTAGTTTGAAAGTTAAGGGAAGTGATAGAATTATGGAAAGAATTTATCCACATAAGCTTTTCTATTCGAAGTAAACTAGATTGGTGTAATAATGACATTATGGACACAAATGTATCTTACCTTCTCTTAAATTCTAAAGCTTAAACAAAATTGAATTAAGTCATAGAAAAAAAATAAAAAAAATCTATGGTGAATTTGAGGTACATTACACAATGGAGGGGAAACAAGAGCAGAAATAGGTAATTTGTTAGAAGATTTCAAAACAAAAATGATTAACTCTTTTCATTCACAAATTGATACTCTGCAGATCAAACAGAAACAAGCAGAATCAGATCAGGCATTGTCCATTTTCTGTCTGAAATGCAGAGACAAACATCCACCAAGGGAGTGCCTGTTGAACAGTGTTCAGGTATGTCTTATTTTTTAATTAGATCATGCCACTGACAAATGTCCCTCCCTACCAGGTGTAAAAGAATCAATGAAGGTGATTAATGAGGAAGAAGAGGCTTCCTATCTAATAACATAGAGGTGACAATGGTAGCCACGAGGTCAAGGTATAAACCCTCAATTCTCTCCTACAACGCTTAATTATTAGAATAATGTCAACAATCATATTCAATATGGTCAGATGAATGCCCCCCCTCAAAATAATATGTCACCTCCTTATCAAGATCCCAATGCATGGGTACCTATGCCCCAACAACATAATCATCCTAGGCAATGGAACCCATGTTGGAGAGGCCCTCAACAAAAAACTACTTATCAAAACCCTCACCAACAAAATCCCTATAAAAAATAGTTCCAACCCCAGTATCAGCAGCAAAAACTGCAGTTACCTCCCAATGCCCCATAGAACAATCCTCCATTACAGCCTCAGATGCCTGTGAAACCTAACCCAAATCCAAATAATAAGGTTGTTCAGAATATTGATATACACAATGTGTCAGCCCTGTCTATTACCTCTATGCCTTGTGATGAGATAAAATTAAGATCAGGGAGAATAGTCGAGCCAATAATTGAAGATTCTCCGTCTTCAGAATCATACAAGGAATCAAGGGAAAAACCATCTGCTGATACAAAGGAAATTGATGAACCTATGGTAGAATTAGAAGAAACCTCGTTCCCTGAAAGATTGGAAATTACCAAAACTGTAGAATTACCATCCTTCAATCTCTTAGGAGAATTGGAAAAACTACATGTTAACATTCCACTATTGCAAGAGATTAGGGATGTCCCTATTTATGCGAATACTATGAGAGACCTCTGTATCAAAAATCTTGGAAAGAAACCTAGGGACCCCTTCATAGTACATGTAGTCGGAGAATTGTTTGAACTGATGTCAGGCAAAACCCCACCTATTAAATATGGCGACCCATGAAACCCTACAGTCACTGTCAAAATTGGACAGACATTTATTCCCGATGTGTTAGTTGATTTAGGGGCAACAATTAACATTATGCCAATCGAGATGACACAATTGTTGCAACTTAGAACGCAAGTTCGACCTACTCCTACTATTTTATAATTAGTTGATCGTTCTACTATCAAACCAGAAGGAGTAATCGATGATTTATCTATTTCAGTTGATTCATCGAAGTATAATTTTGTTTTGTCATATTGCAAACTAAAACCTATTTGGGGGGCCACCCTCCAATTTTATGAAGACCATGGTTAGCTACAGTTGATTCCTTCATTGGTTGTAGATCTGGTTCAAAGACCATGTCTTATGTTTATGATACCAAGAAACTTACCCTTTATCCTCATGATACACCCAGTGTGGAACCCGGAAATTCTTTATGGATCGACATTGAGGATGAAAGAACTATGCCTATGCTAACCATAGGAAAATCCCTGAGTTTCAAAGATGAGACAGAGGATGAGCTTATCAATATCTTTATTAGTGACCCCTCTATTGTTACACAAAACACGTACCACCGATTGAGTTGAATCTTCGACCCTACTTCCCAGGAAGGAGTGAGCCCAGAGATGTTCTATGAATCTATTGTAAATCAAGTTAATTCAGTTGTAATAGTAGATGCTGAAACAACTGAATTATTTCCTAAATTCACTTCTAAGAGCATCGCTATAGAAATCAAACCTGGAAAAACCATGAACATCAATCCCGATTTATCTTCTGTTGAAACTCGTCGTTTGATGAAGTTATTGATTGAACATAAGAAGAATTTTCTTGGGATTACATGGATATGAAAGGAATTTCCTATGAACTATGCACCCACCACATATACATTAAGGAAGAATGTCGACCCATTTGCCAACCCCAAAGGAGGATGAACCCTAATATTAAAGAGATCATTAATCAAGAACTCCAGAAACTTCTAAATGTCGGATTCATCTACCCTATTTCAGACAGCGAGTGGGTTTCACCGATGGTTATTTTTCCTAAAAATAATGGTAAATGGAGAGTGTGTGTGGACTATAGAGACCTGAATAAGGCCACATAGAAGGATCATTTCCCTCTTCCATTCACTGATCAGGTTCTACACAACCTATCTAGGAATTTTTATTTTTTTTTCCTAGATGGATTTAGTGGTTATAACTAGATAACCATTGCTCCACAGGACCAAGATAAGACCACCTTTACCATCCCTTGGGGTAAATTTTTCTAAAAGGTTCTCCCATTTGGCTTGTGTAATGCACCAACCACTTTCGAGAGAGATGTAATTGGTATTTTCTTTGATATGGTAAATGACTATATGGAAATATTTATGGATGAATTTATAGCTTATGGTACTAATTTCGATGAAGCTTTAGCTAATCTGGAAAAATTACTCAAAATATGTATACAATATCATATTTCTATAAGTACAGAAAAGTGTCATATGATGATGAGCGAAGGTGTGGTGCTGGGACACTTCATTTCTTATGCAAGAATTCAGGTAGACCTAGCCCAAATCAATTTAATTTTGGACATTCCAACTCCATCAACTCAGAAGGAGGTAAGAAGATTTTTAGGGCATGCTGGATATTACAAGAGATTCATTAAAAAAATTCCAAACACGCCTCTCCCAATTGGGCTCTGCCATTTCACATTTCTTCAGATGCCTCTGATACTACAATTGGTGCAGTGTTAGGGAAACAGGAGGAAAAATATCCCTATCTACTATATCAACAAGAACATGGCACCTGCTGAGTTAAATTATTCAGTTACAGAAAGAGAATTCTTGGCAGTAGTTTATGCAATCAATAAATTTAGGCATTATCTCACTCGCTATTATACTTTTATTCATAATGATCATTCAACAATTAAATATTTGATGAATTAACCTATTACTAATGACTGAGTAACAATATGTTTGTTATTACTACAAGAATTTAAAGTCACTATAGTAGATAAACCGGGAAAAGAAAATTTGGTTGCTGATTTTCTCTCAAGATTGAATATAAATGATGATAATTCACCTGTAGATGATTCCTTTCCATATGAACATTTGTTAGCAGTCTTTGCTCACTCACCTTGGTATGCAAACATTCCTAATTATTTTGTTGCAGGGAAGGTACCTCCACATCTATCGTCCTGAAAAAGAAGGAAGATTATTCAAAAGAGTGTTTGGTATAGTTGGATAGGGGGATACCTTTTCTACACAAGCTTGGATCAAGAAATCATGAGATTTGTGAGAGATGATGAAGTTTATGATATATTTAAAGCTTTCCATGATGGCCCTTGTGGGGGTCATTTTGATGATAAAAGTACTGGGCATAAAATTTTGAGGATGGGCTATTTCTGGCCCACAATATTTCAAGATGCAAGGAAGTATGTCCAAGCCTGTGACAGTTTCCAACACATGGGTCAACCAAATCATAGGGATGATATGTATCTCCATCCTCAAGTAGTCTTAGATCATTTTGAGAGATGGGCCATAGATTTTGTAGGGCCCATTAACCCACCTTCTAATCAAAAAGTCTATATATTGGTCTACACAGATTACATGACCAAGTGGGTTGAGGCAAAAGCAGTGATCAGGGCCTGAGAAGAAGCTATCTTAGCATTTTTTTTCTAATATATCTCTGTTAGGTTTGAAGTTCCCAGATAATTGGTAATTGATAGGGGACCACCTTTGACATCACATAAGTTTGAATCCCTACTCAATAAATATTATGTTTTTCATAGAACATCTTCTCCATATCATCTCTAAGGTAATGGGTAGGTGGAAAGTAAAAACAAAGTAATAGAATCTATTCTTACCAAAGCAATGAGGGAAAATCGTATGGATTGGTCTGATAGATTGCATGAAGCTCTATGGGCTTATCGAACCACTTGGAGGAACACAACTAGTTTTTCTCCTTATGAACTGGTATATGGGAATAGCCCTGTTTTTTCCATTGAGTTTGAGATAAAAACCCTAAGAACTACATCAACAGTCAATCTAGACTTGACTATAGTTCAGAAGGTCAGACTGTAGTAGCTAAATGAGCTAGATGAGAAGCGTTTGGATGTTATTCATCAAAACATAGTGATTCAACAACAAAGAACCAAGAGGCATGACCGAGTCATTAAGAATAAGTTATTCGAAAAGGGATATTGGGCTCTATTGTATGATTCACGCTTTAAATAATTTCAGGGTAAGTGGTGTACAAGATGGCTAGGAACTTACGAGGTAGACACTATTTTTTCCAATGGGACAGTCAGGTTAATCACTATTGATGGATCCAATACACAGTTACTTGAAAATGGTAATCCCTTGCGCCTGTATCAGCATCCACTTTCCAAGGAAGAATTTAAATCCAGATGTACAACTGATACAGGTTATCAATTTTTAAAGGGAACGGAGCTTGCTCATTCCCCTTATGAACCTTAGAACATTTTGCTTTCAATAAAACCTTGTATATAAATAAACTGTGCAAATTTGAACTTTTCTGTTTTTGCTTAAAATATTTCATTTTTTTTTTCTCTTCTAAAAAAATCAGCCTAGAAGGGTATCAAGAAAATACTTGTGTGCAAATGGATTGAAGAACAACAAGGTAGATTACAACGAAGGGAGTCAACGGATTAGTTTTTGGAAAACTAAGGAATTCTGTGTTCGGCTGGGTTACATGTTGTTATACCTCTTTCCATGTTGTTACACCATGGTCACTTTACATGTTGTTACACCATTTTCGCGACTATTTTGTCGTTTCACTTTACATGTTGTTCCACCATTTTCCTGACAATTTGGCCAATTTACATGCTGCTACACCTAATTCCACCAGTCCAACCAAAAATACATGTTGATACACCTAACGTCGTTATTCCTTTTCGCTATTTTACATGCGGCTTCACCCATTTTTCACATCTCTGCTATTTTTCTGTGTTGAAACACTGTTGTTTTGTCAGTTCCGCTGCTATATTTTTTGCTCTCTCTGACAGACAATGTCGCTTCATCATTACTTAACTACACATCCAAAGATATCCTGTTGGACAACCAACGAAAGGAATCCAACTATGCTCCACTTGTCATATCATCATTTCTCACGTTCTAGAGCCATTTCTCATCATTACAACTATTCCACGAGATCAGATGGCGGTTGGATAGTGTGTTTACTCAAACAAATTGGTTTGTGTGGTAAGTTATGAAGTACATTACTAATATTACGTGTCACACTGATGTAGATATGGAAGAAATATTTAATGCTTACCTGATGGTCGTCCTTAATTCGTTAAACCATGAGTGAATCAGATTAGTTGGGGGGAACAAAAATCTACGTTGACCTAACATTAAAATCCCTTTTTATAATCACCTCAGCCACCTTTCAACCATGCTTATTTCCGTTGAGACATTGCGTTCTTTATGCAATCCACGTTCGAACGTGTTGTGTCTCTGGTTTAGTTGTCGGTTTCTCCTCCTAAGTGACTGTTAGACTCTAAAGCGACGCCATGGCAGGACAAGCTATGAGGTATGAACCAGAAAATTTGGATGCATTGTTGCTACACCCAGATGTTTACCAAATATTTCTGCAGGATGGTTGGATTTCTTATTTTAAGAAGTTGCAGGGGTTTAATGAAGCAGAGGTATTGGATTTTAGTCAGAATCTCACAGAAGGATATTCAATGGTGCACGGGGTGAGGATTCCAGTGACAGAAGAAAGAATGGCTGCTGTGACAAGGTTTTCGACAATAGGAGAAATATGGTTTAATAGAAAAGCACATATTCCTCATGCAAAAAAGGGTTTTCTCGTGGACAATGAGCAAGTTCAGACCAAGGGCCGACGTGCAGATGTAATTTCCTTATCAAATCCATGGGGGAAAGTATCAGAATTTGTCAAAAGGTACATTACATGCGAAGGAAGATATCAAGTAGTTTATTTTTCTGATTTTATACTACTGTCACATTTAAGACATCATAAGCTAATAAAAATCCCTTATTACCTTCTTCATTCCTTGCATAATATGGCTCACTTTGTCAAGAGATATTAGCATCCCATGAATTGTCTTTCCAATCACAAACTGATAGGGTTGTTGATTTTTATAGGAATGGGAATTCCTAATGACCCATTAACTAAAGTGGAAGAACAACCAAATTCTATGCCTGCTGCTATGGTCGACCTTGAGCAGCCAAATCTTGTGCCTTCGACTGAACTAGCAGTTAAAGCCTTGACTGTAACTACCTGTAAGTTGACTCTGAAAACCACATGCAAAACCATAAGCACCTCTAACACCACTCAAAAAAGAATCAACAATGTTGATCCATAAAAACTAAACCTTATGCCTGTCGTTGTGATTGAGCTAGCAGTTGACAACGCAATCCCTGGACCAAGTCATGAGCCTCAGCCCTCGGCTGCAACAACTATTGTTGAAGAACTACCTCCTACTCCTAAAGATAAGAAAAGGAAAACCTTTGCTTCTGTTTCTACTTTGCCGAGGAAGAGAACTAGGTCAGAACGATCTACTGCAACAACAGTTCAAGCCCCCACTGTAACTTCCAGTACGTCGACTTCATCTCATGTTGAACCAGCAACAACTAAAAACCCTCCTATTGCTGAAACAATCGTTCAAGCCCCTACTGTCACTGCCACTGAATTGTCTCAGAAATGAAAACATCAAACTAGAATAAAATCTCAGAGAGGGATCGACAGAGTTTCACCAGATGCACCTAAAAACCCTCATGTTACTGCGACAAAGTGTCCTGATTTTTCTGATACTCAGACCCTGCCAGAATTTCACATCAATGATACAAACCTAAGTGAGTGGCTAACTGATTTTATGGAGGTACGTATTCTAGGTTTTACAGAATCATCGACTCCGCTTGATGATTTTGTGCATCACTCGACAAGTGACAATGTACAGATTATACCAGATCCCAACATCCCAAAATTTCCTCCTTGTCTGGTTATTGAAGAACGCCCTCTTTCTCCTTTCCTAGTTGTTCAAGAACACCATTCTTCTCATAAAGGAAAGAAAAAGAAATCTCTTGTTTTTGTCTCTACATTACCTAGGAGGAGAACTAGGTTAGCAAGGTCTACTGAAGAAGCAGTATTCGAATGGAATAATATAGAACAAACATTTCCCATTCTTCTTCCATTATCCTCGGTTGTTAAAGAAGTGATTCTTACACCATCACCAATCCCTTCCAACAACATGACTATGACATAAGAAACAACCTCTTCCCAGAAATTAGCTATTACACAAGAACCAACTGCCCAGGAAGAGATTGTCCCATAAGAACTAGTCATGCCATAATTAGTTGTTACACAAGAACCAACTGCCCAAGAAGAGACTGTCCCACAAGAACCAATCATGCCAGAATTAGTTGTTATACAAGAACCAGCTGCACAGGAAGAGACTGTTACACAAGAACTAGTTACACAAACTAGAGAGGGTAATGATGATGTGCCACTTGCTCAGCTGTTTTCTCAAATTGAGAAGAAGATACAAGGTACCGAAAATTCCAGGATTATTGAACTAATGAAGGAAAATGACCGCCTCAAAGAAGAGTTGGATTCCCTAAAGAAGGACTTGCAGGTAGCTTGACAACAAAACTCAGAGAAATCAACTTTGGATATATTATCACAGGTAGAAAATGTTATGAATGACAATACAGAGAACATGTGCTATGAATGTGGTAATATTTACTTTCAGGCAGGGTAGAAAATAGTGAAAGTACTAGTCACTGGTCATGATAAAGAACCAACCAAACTCTCATTCAAGATAGAATGTGACCTTACTACTCCACAAAAACCAGTAAGACAGAGGAGATATCAACGTAATAGAGTAGCTTCTAGTTTACCAATAGCTATTACACAAGAACCTATTTTACACACTCAAACTAATTTTGTTCTTGAAGACAAAGCAACAAATACAAATTTTCGAAACAACAGATGTTGGGGGTACACACAGGTTTTTCCCATACCAGTACTTAGCAATTTTTATTAGCAATTTGCATTGGAGGATTCACTTCCCTGACTCAGATTCAAAGTAAAGATTGAATGTGTTTTTCACGAGGACATGCAATGTCTTCAGTTGGGGGGCATGTTAAGACCCAGAAATGTCTAGTTTTCACTATATCTTTTACTCATTCAACCTTATCATTCCTATGCTAAATTCCTACTATAATGTTTGCTACGACCCTTTTCCCCAAGGTATGAATCATTGATCTTTATTTTATATTCTTATTTACTGAACATGTTTGATTGGTAGCGTTTCTCATATTTTATCCATGAATGTGCAACTAATGATCAAAATGTGTAGAACAACCAAGTCTTGAAGAATGATCGTTGTTGTTACACCAGTTGTTACAACCTTGTGCTAGTTCTGCATGTTGTTACACGACTACAACAATTGCGCACCCTTCTTGGAAGACTGTTACACCTGCTGCAACAGATGCCCACCGATCCTGGAAGTTGCTACACCTACTGCAATAGATTCCCATCGATCATGGAAATTGGTATATCATTCAAATCCGAATCTTGAAGACCAATCCTCAAAGTTGTTACATGTTTTGGCTCACGCTGGTGATCAAGATTGTTTTTCCAAATTTTGTGAAGATGACAGATCTTTTGTATCATACAAATAGCTTGAGAATCTCAAATTTTCAAGCCTGTTCTAAGTCTGTTTCAATTGAATGAATCTATCTTTAAATAACAGAGCTTCTGTAATCATTGGTACCAAATATTAGCTATGGAATAGAGAGTGAAGTGAAGCATATTGTATCTGAACATTTTTGTGAGTTAATAAAGAATTGAATTGAGTTTCTTTAACCTACTGTAGTCTTTTTCGAGTGGATTCAGTGAGAAGGAAAGGGCCCACCTTCCTCACAAAATCCCCTATGTTTTGAGTTTTAGATTAACTGCTTTGATTTAGATGATTTATCTGTTTTGCATTTCTATAATACATTTGTTTTTACAGATCAGTTCCTTTCCGTTAATGCGCATCAATGTGTCTCATGAGAGTTAGAATAAATTATTGAATACTGCTGGAGAATTGCTTTCCCTTTTCTGCATTAGATTAAATCCTTGTTTCAAGCAAAATAAAATAAAAGTGTGAATTCCTTTCTGCAAATTAAGTAGATTTCATTTCGGCAACTAGCATAGAATTTCCTTCTGCATGAGTAAAATAGAAAATTAGAATAGATTAGATAATCCAGGATTCTTATACACTCATCAAATTAGATTTCAATTATGCAAGTGTGATTTAAATTCTGCAATAGTAGATTAGAACTCCAGCTGTGTCAGCAACTTGTGTTAGTGTTCATCTTTTCAACTCTGTTTCTTTAGTACTTCAACTTGATTAGTATTTTCTTTCATAATCTAGCATAGACTGTGCACAATTATCTTACAATAAAAAAACTTCCCTGGGTTTGACAATTCATATTTAACACCTTAATTATGTATTTATTTAGACATTTAAATTGCCCAACAACAACCATTTCGAATTTCTTGGGTAGACTTCTGAGAACTTTTTCAACAATTCATTGATTAGGGATGGCTTCACCAGTCAATCTGATCTGTTTTACGATTCCCATGAATCTAGTCATAAACTAATCAATGTTTTCAGACTGTGTCATTCTTAACGTCTCAAAATGCGTCCTCAAGGTCTGTAGTTTGACTTTTTTGACCCTGTCATTTCCTTGGTAGGTGGTTTTAAGGATGTCCCAGGCCTGTTTTGAAGTAACAGTGCCTGTGATTTTTGAGAAAATCGAGTCATCCACTGAATTTTGAATCCAAGATTTTGCTTTATTCTCTATTCCTCTATGTTGCCTACGTAGTTCTTTATTGGTTGGTCATGGAAAAAAGGTATGTTGGATATGGTTCCACATATCCAAGATCCATTGGATCGTAGCACTCTTATCCTTGCAAGAAGGATCTCATTCGAAGAGACCAAAACTCATAATTCTTTCTAAGAAGAATTGGTCCTTGAGTTGTTCCTAAATTGGTCGAGGTGGCCATATTTGAAGAAAAACAATTAGACAACAAACAATTGCTTAAAGATTTGTGTGCTTACTAGTTTCCTACGCGTAAAACCAGGTCTGTGAAGTTCTCTCAATGACTTCGGACCGAAAAACATGATGTAGACCACTTCTTTAGCTTCAATCTGGCTGGATTTGACTATCTGAGAACGAGATCTATGGATTCAGAGCTCTGAGATATTTTATTTAGCAACAGTAGCAACTGTAGCCCCTCTAATTGTGAAATCGGGCTTTCTGAGTTTACTCGATAGCCAAAAAAGAATTGAATTTTAGATGTATTTGTGACCGTGGGCTGAAAACATGTGCTTCAATAAAAGGCGCCTCGCGATTTCGTGTGTTGGGATTTTGCGAGTGAGCCAACCCTGAATCCCCGACTCCCAAAATGCCGAAATTTTGGAGCTCCCAATTTGACGGTCCTGATTCTTCCACAATCTGACATCTCAAATCATGTCGGGGTTTCGCGTATCTCGAGGTCGAAAGAATTTTCACCTCCATTCTCCCGATACCCGAAATGTCGAAAATCTTCTTGGACAACCAACGGTCCAAATCTCTCATGGATCAACGGTTGTGATCTAATTGTGAATTCGCATCTCACGAATTCTCACGATTTCCCCCCTTGACTTTTCCCTCTTGTGAGTCAGCGAAATGTTGATCTCTCACCACACGTCCCTTCCAATGGATGCTACAGATGATGTCAGGATTTCGTGACTTGTGAACTCCAAGTCACAACCTCCTTCATAGTCTTGACTCCCGAAATGCTGATATTTCAGAGCGCCCCAAATCCAATTGTTCACGTTCCTCTGGATCTAACTTCTCATATCAAATCGTGATTTCATTTTTCATGATTTCTCATGACTTCGAACTTTGACTCCTTCGAGTCACGAGTCAGTGAAACGCTGATCTATTGCCACCTCTCCTCTGATGATGGACGATTTCTATGATTTCAAAACGATCGATGGCTGTGATCCTTTTGTGGGTTTTCCTTTCGTGATTTTTCACAACTCTTACCTCAGGATTTTTCGATTTTCGAATCAATGAAGTGTTGTTGCAATGTTGTATCCAACAATTCTTAATGATCCACAACCGACAGCTGAGATCTTCAATGGTTAGAGCATGTGCTCCTTTTCTTGATATGACGGTTGTTGTTTCTCTTGCTTCGATCTGACGGCTAAAACACGTTCTCCTTTTCTACGCACTCCTCATCCTTTTCGAGCTTGACTAATGGCTCATATATTTTTGCAGGGACGATTTTAAGGTTGCTGAGCTTGTTTGTTGCTATATCTGCACAGAGTTTCTTCTTAAGAAGGAATTTCATGAATCTTTCACAAATTCTTTAAAAGATCATCGATCTTTAATAAAAAACAATTTTGATTCTCCTTCCGCAGGTCTACTTCCACGCATTGTGATGTTTTCAATGATCTTTTGAGCAAACTTTTGTCTCCACGCTCCTTTAGTGGATTGTGGAGTGTTCTCCAAGATTCTTTAAACGTTGCGTACTTCTGTAGCTGCTCTGCTTCTTTGGGCTTGCTGTCTGCAACGATCTTTTGAGAGATATTCTGATTGTGAACTATTCTCCAAGATTTGTGAAGAATATCACATCTTGTGCTCTCGTTGATAGTTTAAACTCTTCACTTCTTAGGATCGGGCTATGTGAAGAGGATTACGACTGAAGCTCATACTATGACAAAATGAAAAGCAGAGAATATGAAAAAAGAGCAGAGCAAAAATAGTATTCAGTACATTGAGTATATATAAAAAGACAAAAGACTGAGCTAAATAGGCTCAAGCAAATCAATAACATGAAGAAACAATTGTAAAGTTGGTCAGGATATCTCATACTGTTGAGGTTACATATATATTTAATAGTTCTCAGTCTCGATCTATTGTATCCTATGCATCTTGATCTTAGTGTTTCTGAAATCCATCTAATTGGAATCAACTTCATAGTCTGGAATGTCACGTTCATTTGAGACATGAATAAGAGCCATCGACAACATTGCACCATTTTCCTCCAAAATCTTGAACACATCATAGTTTTTATAATGTATAGCATTTGCAGGTAGCATTATGCCCATAGATCTTGGGAATTGACATTGGCTCCTCAGGAATAGAATGACCACATCCTTACGACCCTCCCAAGGGGCCACATGGTCCAACGACTGAAATCCATGGAGTTGACATCTGTTCCTGAGTCAAGCAAATTCTCTATGGCTGCAACATCCCCTCCATTGACCAAATAAAGAAGCTGCATGTTGTCTTATGTCTTTTCTCTCTCTCCATTTCCTTCAATATTCTCCTCTCATTCCGGCGCCATTAACGACTGTCTCCCCAAACCAAACTTAGACCTATTCTTCTTCATGGACATTCCCAACATCACCAAATCCTTGCTAATTCCAGGATACAATTTCCAACACCAATGATTCAATTCAAAAGCTTGTATATATCATCATGGATTTACAAGGGAGGGATAAGAGACAACTTGAATCCATTCTCAAGGAAACTAATTCTTGTCTTCTCCATCCTGGCGTGTCGAGACTTCCTCACTTTTGACAGTCATCTTCTGTTTGATCCTTAAGGCAATTTGGATGTCGAAAGAATAACTCTCAATAAGTCATCACCAGTGTTCTTACAACAGTCTTCCATAAATTTGCATATCATCTGATCAAATCTGCAGCTAACTATAGATTTTTCTCCATAGGAATGTTCTTCACAGACACATCATTGAACACTCTCATATATCATAGTCATCGCTCCAAAGAAACAATATGATCAAGGAATGTGGTGCATTTTCGAGGGAGGAACTCCGTACGAGCATCTATATTGGGTTCGTGGCCCAGCATGAAACATGATTATCCATACTCCAATGGTTCTGGATAGTGTGACACATATGGAGTCTTTGGTGCAACTCCTGACTTTGATCACACAAATAAGCACATGCAAACAAAGCTAGCCAACTAGATCAGCTTCGACTCTTCAACATAGGGCTCAGACTTCAACTCCTGGTTCGACTCTAGCCTCATATGAACCTCCACGATTCATCAATTATTCAATCCTCCATAAGTCACTAGATAAATTCGCGCCCGCGTGCTGGATATGAATCTCTCCTTTCGCTTGGCAAAATCCTTATGTCCTTTCTAGATCCTTTAGACTCACAACTGTTCTCCATAGTCGTAGTGTGATCCTACCTCCCTTGGTCATCTCTCACAACATCGAATCAAACAAGATCCTAAGAATGGATCCTTCCCTCTTATACCAAATGATGAACTCAAATGAAGAACTCAGAGTTGCAGGTGAATTAAAATACACATGTAAGTAGACATTATGCAACAAGGGTCAAATTAATGGGGGATTTTATTAATCAAACATTATCTTATGTGCAATTTGTGTACAAATGTTCCATTATATAACTATAGGTGACCATAACAATTATTTCATAATTAGTTAATTAGTTTAAACAAATACACAACCATCTTTATAATTAACTCATATTATCTTTCCACAATATCTCCATGATTCTCTCAACAATCTTCATCCCTACTTCTACACATTTCTCTCCATCTCTCATTCCTAAATATAATTTTAGAATTAATCTATATTATTACATTTTTCTTCATATTTTCATTAAACATTACAAATAGGAATGCCCTCTTCTTCATGATAAATATTCATTAAATTAGTCTTATTTTCTGTTTTTTCATGATATTTGGTCTTTGTCCTTCTCCATATTCTCTAATTTTCACCTTGTACATGCAATCATAAATATAAGTTGAAGTCCATATAAAAGAGTAGTCCCACTGAAATACATAGGTCGTAAACGGTTCTATCAGTGAATTTTCTAGAAAATTCTTTCATGATTCATAAACCATTCTTCCATCATGAATCTGCATACATAGACCTTTACTCCCCCACATTACCACCATCACCATCCTCGTATTGAATTTTTTTTATACCATGCTCTAGATCTTCCTACATCAATAAGCAAACCTAAATAAAACTATCGCAACATATATTTTTGAAGAGTTTTCGTATATTAAAAAGTTATAGCAAGTACAACACACAACTTTCGCTAAAAAAATCCAAAATGCTTAAAACCGATATGCAAGTATATAATGAAATTCTATTTAACTCATTTACAATTCAAATGAGCCAAGAGTGAAAATAGCTAACGTGATTGAAATATGATTTGAAAGTATTTTTACTTTTAAGATGACATGCTAATGAAATCAACCAAAATATTTTCTTTTAAATGGAACCACTCCCAAGATGCACCAAGCAACTTTAGAGATTTCTAAGTGAAACAAAAGAAAATGTTTTGATCATTTAGTAAAAAAAACATTATACCATGGAAAGAAGAGTTAAAAAATCAGAATAATAAGTTCTGAAAAGTCTCTTGTCAAAGAATGCGGTCCTAGGTTTTATAGCCAAAATACTAGAAAAAATTTCACAATTTTTTAGTGTGTTTGCACCACAGGCTCGATTTTGAATCTGCTTGGTAAAAGTAATAACTAGGAATGATGGATTGCATGTTTTACATATAAAATTAACAGTCAATCATGGTTTTCTATTGGCCATGATTGTAAGTAAGAATAGTAGTCACCACTATAGGGGAAAACACATAGAAACTTAAAAATAACCAAACTAGAAGTCCATCAAATCAACTTGCATGCACCTATAATAATAATTCACATACTACATTATCTATATAATTTTTCTAACAAGGATAAAGGAAAGGAAAACAAACATAAAACTAATGAAAGAAATCAAGTTCTTTCCCCAATGGAGTTGCCAATTCTGTTATAGAGAATCTATCTACATATAAATATTCAAACCCTCACTAAAGGGGTGTCAAATTCAATGATAGATAGAGGGATAAAAAATGTAGTTATTTATCCTAAGACTAACATACATTTTCAAAATTAAATTAGAGAATCAAGAAGTAACATACTTAATTCCAAATGGTTTTCCAAAATATCCAATGACTTGCACTTGATCTTCACTCTAGCTTTGTCATTTCACCAAGCAACCTGCAAAATCATTCAAAAAACAATACCTTCCTGATTAATTCATAAACAATAAACCAAAGCTTGCATGAATAAAGTCTTAATATAAAATGCAAGATTAATTATAAGAAAAAATATTATTATTATTATTTGAAGGATACAGATCTATATTTATTAGGAAACAGTTCCAACAATGATAATTACCCTGATATCTACTATTACACTCTTGGATCAAAGACTCAAAGTCCTTCTCCTTAGTCCTTAATCCACCTTTATTGGATAAATAAAATATAAAACTATATCATGACAATATAACCAAACATATAGACAATATCTCTTTCCCAAGCTCAGATCATACTCATGTTGATGCCCAACATTCAACAATGGTATTGCACTCAAGATATGGGATTCTTTCTAGAAATTACTAGCATAAGGATGCTTACATATGGAATCATTTCCTTCACTTTGGATCTTGTACATGTATATATATTTGATAATCTAATGATAGGATACATGGCATTCAAAATCTAGAGATACAAGACATGCATAGCTTTCTTGCAATCCTTTTTCTTTTTGAAAACTTACTCTTTTTGTGTTTTCCTCATGATTTTCTACTTTCTTAAGCTTTAAGGAGTAGTTATGGGTTTTCTATTGGAAAATTATGAAGAACCACACCTGATCTATAGGAAAGGAATGGATGACCATTCTTTCTACTAGGAAAAGTGTAGCCTTAATGTCCCTTTTCTATTTGAGTCATCTAAGAGAAAAATCTTAACGATATGATAGTATACTTTCGTCTTCTACCTCTTCCTTGGCCTATGGTGAAAAATAGAAGTGTCATAGGTGAACATTATTTGTTAAAGCCAAAATTTAGGAAGAATTTTTTTAGGTTTCTTAGGTAAATCATGAATCCCCCCCAAGTTGATGGAACTTTGGAACATGCATGCAAAAAATGGAGGTTGGTTTATGGCTATTAGTTGAGCTAGTAACTGATATAAAATATTTTAAGCTTACTTGTTGAGCTCAGGATCAAGTGTTGGGGAATGTGTGGTGCAAGGTGAATATTGCGGTGATGGTGGGATTTGGTATATAGGTTCTAAAATATCTTCAAGAGAAAGCTCCACTAGATCTTCTGTAGATTCAACCAAGAGCTCGTCGTTGGTTTGAATATGGATTATGTAAGTTGTTCATAGTTTAGGAAATATAGGTTCAACAATAAATTGTYTAATATTCCAAGTGTCATCCCAAGTGAGATGACATAGAGTGTTTACCTTTKGGTGAGGAACCATGAAGAGGTGTTCAGAGGGTGGTTTAGAATTTTAAAAAYACRYTGAGCTATCTTCAAATATAGTGTCTAAGTATAAATTATCATCTTAGTATGGAAACATATAAGCTAGGGTTCATAGTTTAAAGGTTCATAATGATGACTTCATGAAGATAGATTTTTTTACCATGCATAAAATTCATTTTGTCCTTCTAATGCCAATTTATGTTGTTAGGGGCAAAGTGCCCTCATCAACAGTAGATGTTTTCCCTAAAGTAAAGTCCCAATTAGACTTCACACCATTGGAAGAGGGAACCCATACATATTTTGGCCCGATAGCCATTACTATTGAATGGAAAATAAAGTATGAAGTGTAAAATGAAAAATGGTTTTAATCGATATATGTAGAGAGTAATCATAGTTTACGTGTGCTAAACAAGAGTGTATTTTAACTAGCAAATAGAAGATTATTTATGTATTTCTATTGGTATTTCAAGAACATGAAGCCATTTGTAAGAAGGATAAAAATACGTATATGAAAAAGTAAAAAAACATACTATTACATTACCATTCACAACCTCATATTCACCCTCCCATATCAAACATTTTAGAAAAAAAAGAAGTAGGAATCGTAACCTTCATGCAAAAACATTCTATGATAGAATGATACAATCTTACACTCATCCAAGTAACAACATAAACACTAGAAATATTTCTTGAGAGATATATTAATAAACGTGATTTCTCCTCTAAAATTATCCCTAAGGTATTCTTCTCATTAAAATATCATAAAAGAGTTTAAAAAATATCAACAATCCAAATCCCATTACACATCTAGTAAGTTAATTGTTATAGTTTTCTGATTCATATTTGTCGTATGGCTTCTTCTCTTCTTTTCTTAGAAATTATGAAGTTTTCCTTTTAAAATAATACTCTAAATTAAAATTTTCCATTTACGATGTTCATAGTCGACCATGTTCTTTGTCATCTAAGTTGGCCACACCTCATGTTGAGAAGATAATCCTATAATGCACCAAAATATTAATGGTTTGAAAACAACTTAATACGAGACTAATTCCTTAGGAATGGGGCCTAATCCTCTGTTAAGTGTACTAAGTAATGATTAAAATCAAATTTATTTTCTTGGAAGTGTTTGCAATAAGTTCTTTTAGGGCCTCCTTAGAGATCTTGAAGTTATTCCAATGGAAATGCCCAAGCCTATAATAATATATTATATATCATTCATCACATCTTTCATGGTCCAAGTTGAATCCATGTTCCTTAGTGGAGTGAGGAAACACATTTCTATCACCTTTTCCATAGCAATATGCAACCATTTGAAGTTATTCATAGTAGTGGTATTTTCAAGCAATGTACCCGTTGATTGATAGTTCACTAGGACCATGTAATAACATTGTTTTTCTCTTTTAATCATCCTAGGAAGGTATTTTGGTGCATATTTATCTTCCACCTACCACTTTATGAGCTCATCCATGCTTAGTTAAAATCTATATACCACTACATTTCATCCTTGATGTTTTCTAGGTAGGCAAGGACTTGAGTTGCATGACTTTGGAACTTCAGAAGGTTGGCATACATCACCCTCTAAATGGTAATGAGTTCATCTTGGATTTCAAAAGTACAATCCTCAAACTTAGAGAAGGTGTTCATATTTTCCTAATAGTGATCCACATCTTGTTCTAGTTTCTCTACCCTTCACTTGTATTCTTCAATTTATTTTTCCATGCTTTTAATGTTGAATTTTGAATCCTGGCAAAAGAAAACCTTTGCAGAGGTTGTGGTCATGAGATTAATTATTGTATATACTATCAATCAGGTTTCAGTGGTGACCATGATCTTGAGAACTCATGGTAGTTTGATCCTTTTTTGTGACTTCATCACCACCAAACCTTTAGCTTTGCCAAACATAAATGCATCCAAACCTGTAACCACGTCATATTTGGAAGGTGTGAACCTTCAAAAGATGATTTTAAATATAGAAAAGTGTCCCCCTATGATGGGTGGTCTTGGGGTGCTTTACAAGGTTTTAGGATGAGAAATCCATGCATCCATGTGTCTTGATTCCCATGCTTCCTCCTCCCTCTTACTTTCTACTTATTACTGCTCCATTTATTTTAAGCTTCTTATTCTTCTACTTGCCTCAAATATTCATTATTTTTTACTCTTCAACCACTTTCTATAACCTCAATGTTTCATATTCCTTTTGTATCCTTAGGGCTTCACCATCTTTCTCCATTCCGATTCTATCTTATTTTTTGTTGCTACTTCTTTTTTACTTGTATTATTTCCAATATTTATCTTTCTATATTCTCTTCTATCTTGTCTTTTCCTCCTCTTATCTTATCTTGACTGACTGATTGCCGCACACAATGCCGATTATGTGACCGACTAATAATGACGCCCATGTTTGGTTTCGAAAAGTTTCTCGATAACGACGATTCCTTGGACCCCACTGTCTTTCACGACTTGGAATAAAAAGAAATGGATGTTTTTAGTTCACATAGTGATTCGTTATTTTTCTTCTCACTTAGTTATCCCGATTCCGGCTTACAGAGATGATGCAGTATAAAAGGGAGAAACAGCCGGATAACAAGAACAGCCATGAAATCGATAATTTATTTGTTTTTTATTTACAAACATGATCCTTTCGTGTCAAATATATCAATGGATCGAATGGATAACGTTGCCAACCTCGCGGACCATAGCAGTTTTGTCACCGAATGTAGTTGTTAACCTCACGGACCATGGCGGTTTTGTCATCGAATTTCTAGAAGAATTACAAAAATGTCAATGGCGCCATAACTCTGTTTCATACACTTGTACAATCACCGCCGCCTTGTACAATGAATATATTTCCAGAAATGACCAACATTAACAATGCATTTAAAGTTTAAAGTTTAAAGAAATGACCAACATTAACAATGGTCTTAATATTTCGAGGTCTCAAATACCAATCTCTAAAGATGAGAATTATGGTTTTTGAAGTATTAAAATGAAAAACTGGTTTCTTTCACAGGAATTGGGTGAATTGGTGGAAAATGGTTATAGAGAACCAGTTGATGCTCAAGCTATGTTTGGTTGATGCTCAAGCTATTTTTGGTTTGACCCATGTCCAAAGAGATCAATTAAGAGAATTTAAGAAAAAAAAGACTCAAAAGCTCTTTTTGTCATCCAACAAGTAGTGCACTATTAATTTTCCAAGACTTGTTGCAAAAACAAAATCAAAGGAGGCATGGGATGTGCTACAACAAATACATGAAGCGATGGATAAGGTAAAAATTGTTAAATTGTAATCTCTTAGAAGAGAATTTGAAACTCTTTGCATGCACAATTCAAAATCTATGCAAGTTTTTCCACTAAAGTTATGGGAATAGGGAATCAAATTAGATCTTATGTAGAAGATTTAAGAGATTAAAAAATTGTTCAATTTTTTTTAAAAGGTCTTCCTACAAAATTTGATGTCAGTATTGTTGCTATTGAAGAGTTTTAAAAATTTAACTTGGTTGTCTATAAAGGACCTATTGGGATCCCTTCAATCTCATAAGTAAAGGATGAATAGATCCGTTGAAAAGTATTTTGAGCAAGCTTTGATAAAAACCAATATTTTCATAGATAAAAGTCATGAAGTTGAGAATTTCTCCCAAATTCAAAGGAGTAGTGGACGAGGAAGAACACAAGAAAATAGAGGAGGAAGAGGTCTAGGAAGAGTTTTTTATGCATATAACAAAGGAGGAGATAATTAAAGTAATGAAAATAACAAAGGAGGAGATAATTAAAGTAATGAAAATAACAAAGGAGGAGATAATTAAAGTAATGATGGAGATAAAAAAAATTGAAAAAATACCAAGTCCAATGTTTTTATTGTAAAATATTTGGCCATTATGAAATTGATTGTTGGAAAAAACAAAAGAAACAATCTATTTTCCTAAAGAAAAGGTAGACTTGGGCCTTTTGTTTTGGCTTGTCATTCAACAAACAAGGTTTTCAAGGAGGTATGGGTTTTTGACACTGGGTACAACAACCACATGAATAAACAAATGTAGCTTTGTTAAGATAAATGAATGTACAAAATCTAAACTACTATTGGGAGATGACAAGCCGGTGGAAGTTTAACACATAATTTGTTGTGTATGGGGCAACTTGTTGAAATGGAATCTCTTACTATTGTTTTTAAGAACATTGAATGCATCATATATGATAAAGAAAATTATAATAAAATTATAGACAATATACGATAAATACAATTATAATAACATTATAGCCAAACTTAATATGTTGCAAAAAAAAATCTTTTATTTTAATTTTTATTATGAAGCAAATAGAGCAATAAAAGTTTGTTGTGATGGTGATTCTTGGCTATTATTAAAACATAGAGCGGATTAATACACACCAAATAATAGGTAAAACACACTTAATAAATTAATGTAAAGATGCATATAAATACAACATGATGAAATACTTGGTTGATAAAATATCTCAACCTCACACTATTTTAGGATTCTTTGTTGGAGAGAATATCTCTCAAAACTATCTAGATCTAACCAGACTCTCTACATAGATAGCCAATACTAATCACATCCAAATATATGAACACACATACTAGGCTTTCTTTATTATGGGATTTATCCTCCTCTTGTACCTGCATATACTCGTTACTGAAAACAATTGATCATTGATGTCATTATAAAAAGAAATCCATCTACTGAGATACATGGGTAGCATCCGCTCTATTTGCCAATTCTCTAGGAATCCTTTTCACCCACATGATTCATCAACATATTAGGCTCTCCCTTAATACTAACTTGGTCCATCACATTTTGAGATTCTTCCATATCACATTCCCCCCTTGAATCGAACACTTAATTTCTTTGAATCCACATCAAGTTTAGGCTACAGGTACACCTGTCACCCTGTACCTCTCGCAGTGGTCTATGTCACAACTAGACCCACATCCTCTCTTTGCATAAGAGGATAACTATGTGCGAATGTACACTACAACACATATTAGCAGGGCTTACAACAAACCCAGGGAACTAACATGCCTATGATGAGGCAATACAACTTGAACCAAAACTTTGAGCTGTCGGGTACAAGCGACCATGCACCCCCTGCATCACATATGCATCATTAATTCAGGTACAACAAGAATTAAAAATTCTTTACATCAACGCAAAATTTACCATCCTCCTTTGTAAAAATCATATTCCCAAAGCCCATTACATATCCGTAAATATAAACCTATTTACATCTCATATCATAATCTTCATAATATTTTGTAAGTTTGGTACTCAATGACTCTTGTAAACACTTTCTAATACAACTTGTCTAATATTAGAATGTCCAATTCCAACATAGACTCAAACTAGTGACAATAGTTGGGGAGACTAAATTTCACAACAATAAGCATCCAATTCTTTCAACGAGACTTATATCAATGCAATTTTCATAACATGATAGACTTGTGTAACATCCCGCTCCTGTGCAAACCTGATTGGAATTATTCTTTGAGGACACTTGTGTGAAAGCGATCCAGTTCATTATATAATTGATTGTTTGATTATGATTATGAGATGTTGAGGATTTGATGATGTGTTATCTTGTTATATTTATATCGATAGGTGCTATTGACTTGTTTCCATGAGTGTGCAGGTCCCTAGACGTTTAGGATGCCAATGCCATCGATGGATCTCCTTGGACTCTGGATCGAGTCATGTAGTGGACCGTTATGGTTTGAATGTTTTGATATTACAGATGTGACATATAACTAGATATTATGAAGTTGATTGTTATCGCTGACATGTTTCGTTGGTGGATGCAGGTTGATGGTAGCTTGGTAATGAGACTCACATTAGGATTAAAGGGGTCATGCAAGACACACAAAGACATTGAGGAAGAGGTGTGGCAGAAGCCCTGCCACAACCTACTAGCACTCTCATCGTGGCTCGAACTGTAGGTTAATGATTACCTATTTCAAGAAATCCACAATGTCGTGAGGGCAGACTATGACAGTTTCTCACAATGATTCTAAGGAGAGCACAATAAGGCATGCTCCTTATTCCTTAGAGGCCCTTAGTCTCCCACAAGGTCACCTGGCAGAGTCTTGACTCCCGGGGTTTGGCGTCTACCAAATTCAGTCAAGAGGAGAGTGACACCCTTGGAGCACATAGTGCGTCTTGAAGGGCACATCACGCAAATAAAACTGGAATGAAGGTGAGTGGCACTCTTGGAGCACGTAGTGCATCCTGAAGGGCACATCACGATTTTTTAACTATGGTAAGTTAATAAACCTAGTACCTAGAAAACTATGCCTCCCTAGGACCCAATCGGCCTTAAAATGAATGATTGTAATAGATAACCAAGTATGCAATTGGATAATAATGTATAAAGTATAAATAATTGATAAAACATGATTGATTACAATTGAGAATGAGGGCTTGTTTATATACCCACACAGGGGTGCCCTTTCACCACTAGACATGTCTTTTTGAGAACATGTCCTTTCATTATTAATAATTACTATTTACTAACTAACTATTTACTAATTAATTATTATGTTATGAACATCTTATTTATATTTATTATGTTCATAACATTGCCTTCCTCTTAAAAATTATTTGTCCTCAAAGCATTGGTAACGACGGGTGTAATTGATGAAAATGTTATGATTCCCATGTTGCATCTTCCTCTGGAAGGTTTTTCCATTTGATAAGATATTATTTGATTATGTGAGATCGTAACTTCTTCTCTCTAGAGGCAATAATGGCTTCTGGTTCTAAAATTATTCTACCTTCTTCGTCCAACAGGGGGAGTAAAGTTTGCACCTTTTTGCATTGTCTAACAACTTTTTTTAGACATGATACATGAAAAACATTGTGGATACGACTCTTATCTGGTAAGTCCAATCCATACGCGACGTGACTAATTTTTCTGTTAATTTGATATGGTCCGTAATATTTTGGGGCTAACTTATTCTTTCCTTGTTGTTTAAGTGATAATTGTTTATATGGTTGGAGTCTCACAAATACCCATTCTCCAACTTCGAATTCTCTTTATGTTCGGTGTTGATCAACTTGTTGATTCATTCTATTTATTGCTATAACCATGTTTTCCTTGAGAATTTGCACGACTTTTTGACTTTCATCCAAAAGCTCTTTTACTGATGCGACTTTTGTTTGCGTGGTGGCTAACTCTTTCCATGATGGTGGTGGATATCCATATAGAGATTGAAATGGTGTCATTTTAGCTGATGTGTGATATGTGGAATTATACCATCATTCGGCGAGGTGCAACCATTGAAGCCATTTATTTTTCTTATCAGTGACAAAGCAACGAAGGTAAGTTTCTAAGCACTTGTTAACAATTTATGTTTTTCCATCTCTTTGTAGATGATAAGCTGAGCTCATATTAAGAGACATCCCGATTTGTTTGCAAAACTCTCTCCAAAAGTTTCCTTTAAATTTGGAGTCTCTATCACTGACGATCACTTTGGAAAAACCATGTAATTTATAAATGTTTTTACAGAAGACCTCAGCGGTTTGCTTTGTGGAGTCTGTTTTTTTTACTCCTATAAAGTGTGCATACTTGGTTAGTCTGTCTACTATCACTGAAATTTTATCTTTTCCTTCTGATATTGGTAATCCTTCAATAAAATCCATTGAGATTTCTTCCCATTTTTGGTTAGGAACATGTAATGGATGGAGTACTCCCGGTATTGATATATTTTCTATTTTATTTCTTTGGCAAAGATCACATTCTGCTACATACTTTTGAATGTCTATGCTCATCCCTTTCCAAAAGAATGATTGACGAGCATTATAATATGTTTTGAAAAATCCAACGTGGCCTGCTGCTGGACAGTCATGAGCTTCTTGGAGCACCTTTATTTTAAATTTTGAGTCATTGTTCAAATAAATTCTTCCTTTATACCATAAGATATCGTTCTTCCATTCGAACTTGGGGTATTGGGTTAAATCATTGATTATGGAGCATGTCTCTG
>JZKD02S1594244.1:376249-430321 GCA_000966675.3 Picea glauca
ACAAAAATATGTTTCTCATTGGAGTTGATCAATGTCCAACAAGACATATTAATTTTTCCATTAATGTTGATTCTTCATCTCCTAATAATGTCTCGTACTTGCAAAAAAAACAAAATACTTGTTGAATGTCGAAATGGTGAGTTTCAACTCAAACTCAAACTTGTACTCAATTTAATACAAACAATAACGTGACTTTTCTTTTATCCTGATATCCAATAATGGAAATTGACTATATCTCTTTCAATTTTGACATCAGCAATGACATAACTAGAATCTATCACTCTCACGTGGATAGACTCTCAACCTTCCTATTGAGTCCATAATTTTAACTTAATAGACTTCATCTTGAATTAAACTTTTAACTTTAATCTTGGGTGTCAGGTACCACTGATCATGCACCCTTCTTGATGACTTTTCATGACTAATCCTTTACTTGACTTTTCCGTGACCTTTCACTTGCAATTTGAATCAAATTCTCTTTGATAACACAAAAGAAGCTCATAACCATTCCACACACCTTTAATGCATTCTCTATGACACTCCATAGACTTGACTTCAATTCATGACAAATTTTCCAATGTGTCAAACTCTTCAACTTTGACTCCTTAATTTGATTTGATGGTGTTGACCCCTTATATAAAAACACATATTGATCAACATTGTCAACACAAAAGACTTCATATCATAGATTTAGCTTGAATCTCTTCTCAATACTCATAAGATTTCACTGAACTCATTACATCAATAAACTCTCAATTTTCATGACTAGCACATGTACGTGTACATATTGTGTGTCTAAAAATTTGAAACAAATAATAAAATGGCATATACCTTTATAATGATATTTTTTGCTTTCAAGTACGTCTCTTTCTTGATGTGCTCTCAATGCTTCTATTAACCTCATTGTTTCACACAACTTTATATCCACTTCCTTTTTTACTTTATGGGTGATGTCCATCATTGAACACCCATTTATTTTTGTTGAAGGATTGATTCGAATGTTTTTGTTATCATGAGAGTTGTACGAGAATTTTCACTATGCATTAGATTTTCCAAATCAATTTGATACTACTTCTTGTTATTTATTTGACTTCCTCGTTCATTTATCCATACCTATATTACACAATTAAAACATAAACCCTAATCCACAAAATTAATGACAAGGAAATCAAACCCATGAGCTCATTGACAGAAAGATGCAAGATTGATCAGATACTGGAGCTCTGTCAGGATTTCCCATGTCAAACAATTTCCCAACATGTCAAGGGACTATAATTTGATGGAGTTAGAAATAAAGGGTGAGATTGTGCCACCAAGGCTGAAGCTTGCCAACCTGAGCTTGAAAAACCCTCTCGTTATTTTAGGTCATGTCTCCAGTTCTATTTATCTTCATTATGGTCTATCCAACATCCAGGAATTTTGCAGTCGTCTTGGTATCCATCAGACAACAATAAGGAATCTCATTCTAATTCCTTTGAACCTGAAAGAAAACTATGTATAGCAAATCCCCTAACACTTCACATTCTTAATTAACAGAAAGAGATATCACGGGAAGGCTGACAATATTAGAAACATTTACCCACTCACTGAGAACCTTTTTTTAATCCAGGAATGATGCTTGCTTTACTGTTGGATCAACATAAACTTGTTCTTAAGATAATGGGAATGTTGGCTATGAAATCTTCTTTCGAGCTATAATTATTCGTTCTTGACAAAATGAAAAGAAAAGAATACAGAAAAAGAGTAGGGCAAAAATAATATTTAGTATATTGAGTATATAGCAAAAACCAAAAGGCTGAGCTAAATAGGCTCAAGCAAATCAAGAACATCAAGAAACAATTGTACAGCTGGTAGTGTATAGTCATACTGTTGAGGTTACATATATATTTAACACTCCCTTTTAAACTCAACAATTATAAACATCATCACTGATAATTCCCAAGTTTTGTCTCTGAAAATAAGAAATGGATTGTCCTAGTGGCTTTGTAAAAATATATGCGAGCTGATTTCAAGAGCCACATAATTGAAGTGCTATGTCACCATTATTGACTAGCTCACGTATGAAGTGAAAACAAGTGTCAATATGCTTGATTTTCTTGTGAAACACATGATTTTTGGATAGAGGAATTGTTGAGGTGTTGTCATAGAAGATAAGAGTTGTCTCATTTTCTGTATGTGACATATCTTTCAATATTCTTTTCATCCACACATCTTGACATGAAGTTGAGGTAGCAACGAGATACTCTGCCTCTGCAGAAGATATTGAGACTATGGGTTGCTTCTTTGATGCCCAAGAAATCATGTTCGTGCCCAGGTGAAAAGCATGTCCTCAGGTGATTTTCTTGTCATCTAGGTTGCCTGCAAAGTCACTGTCTGTGTAACCAGAGAGATGATTATCATCAAACTGAGTGTACCATAAGCCAAAATTGAGAATGCATGCACCATATCTCAGAATCCTTTTCGCATCTTCCAGTGAGAATCTTTGGAGGATTCCATGAGCCTAGAAACAAGGTTGGTTGCATACATAATATCAGGTCTAGTTTCTTTAAGATACAACAAAATGCCTACTAAAACTTTGTATAGGGTAGGGTCCACTGTAGGGCCTTCATCTTTCTTGCTCAATTTTGTGCCTAGGGGTATAGAAGTTTCTGCTGGATTGCAGTCTTCCATGAATTAACTTTTGATGATGTTTGTTGCATACTTTTGCTGACAGACAAAAATGCCTTTGGCTGATTGATCAACCTCAATCCCCAAAAAATATTTCATTATGCCAAGATCTGCCATCTCAAATTCAAATTGCATGGCATGTTTAAAATTGGTTAACTCAAAATTTTTAGTATATATCATGTCATCAACATATAAACATACAATCAAAATTTTATTGTGTTGATCTATTTTGGTGTATAAAGTTGGCTCATTTTGGCTTCTGTTGAAACCACTTTTGATCAGGTAAGTGTCAATTCTATTGTACCAAGCTCTTGGAGCTTTCTTTAAGCCATACAGGGATTTTTTCAACAGATACACTTTGGTTGAATGCTCTTTTAATTCAAATCTAGGTGGTTGGTCCACATAGACATCTTCTTATAAGACACCATTTAGGAAAGCTGACTTGACATCCATCTGGTATACCTTCCATTGGTGTTGAGCTGCTATGGCTAAGAGAGTCATTACGGTGTCTAATCTTTCTACTAGATAAAAAGTTTCACCATAATCAGTATGTGGTTGTTGTCAAAATTCTTTGGCAACCAATCTTGCCTTTTGTTTTTCAATCTACCCCTTTTAATTGAGTTTAGTTTTGTAAACCCACTTGACACCAATGTTTTTCTTGTGTCTGGAAAGATCAACAAGATCTTGTTTCTTGTTCTTTTCAATGGAGTCAATCTCTTGGCCCATGGCTTGAACCCAATGTGGCTCCTTAGTTGCATCTTTAAAGGATGTAGGTTGACATGACATTAATGAAAAAAGATTGTGTTGTTCAATGTCATCCAACTGCTGATGGATTTCTCTCAAACTTCGAGTTCTCTTATTTTGAAGTTCAGAGGATGAATCTTTGCTTGAAGTGGAGTTATCTTGAGAATTTTTAGAATGTCCTTGTACATGCAACCTTGGAAGGCTAGGTTGAGGTATTGGTTGTCTCGATTTTTCTACATTTTTAGGAATGGGTAGCAATGGATTTTGACTATCTATTGGCTGATTTTCAGACTCGTTCCAGAATTGATTTTCCATAAGTTTTACATCTCTGCTGAGAATCAATTTCTTTGATATTGAATTGTAGAGCCTATAGCCTATTGATGTTTCACTGTACCCAGTAAAGATACATTTCTCACTTCTATCATCCAATTTCTTCCTTAATTCGGAAAGGATGTGAGCGTATGCTATGCATCCAAATGTCGTGAGATGTGCAACATTTAGTTTTGTCCCACTCCATGCTTCTTGAGGGACCATCATCTTGAGATTGGTGGTTGGATATATATTTAGGAGATAAGTTGAGCATGTTACTGCTTCAGCCCAAACGGTATTTGACAGACATTTCTCTTTGAGTAGGCTTCTTGCGATGTTCATTATTGTCTGAGTTTTCCTTTCAGCCACTCCATTCTGTTGGGGAGTATACCTGGTTGTAGTTTGCATGATGATGCCTTTTGATTTGCAGAAATTTGAAAATTCTTTGGAGTTGTATTCTCCTCCTCCATCTGACCTGAGTGATTTTACGTATCTTCTACTTTGTTTTTCATCTTCAACTTTGAATTCTTTGAATTTTTCAAAGGTTTCAAACTTGTGTCTAAGAAAATAGATCCAAATTTTCCTGCTAAAGTCATCAATAAATGTTAGAAAATAAATGCTACAACGTATTGACTCTTTTTTCATTTGTCCACGGAGGTCAGTGTGGACCAGCTCTAGGTGTTGTTTGGCTTGAGTGGAGGACTGTGGAAAACTAGTTCTCTTATGTTTTGCAAGATTGCAAGACTCACATGGGGGATTTTCCTCTTTAAAAATAGGGAGACCTTTGACCATGGAATGCTTCTATAGAAGACTTAGACTCTAAAAAGGTAGATGTCCAAATATTGTATGCCAAACCATAGTTTCATTGGGGATGAATGCACTTGGTGCATATGATTGGATCATATTTGTAGTTCTAAGGGTCAGGGGAAATATCCTATTCTAAGTCATATGGATTTCAGAAATCAATTTTCTGCTGGGGTTTTTAACATATATCCTACATGATGCTCCTTCAAAAAGTACCTTATATCCATGTTCAATTAGTTATCCTAAACTTAACAAATTATGTGTCAGATCTGGAACATGATAGACATTGTGTATGCGTTTCTTTACATTTTGTTTAGTAAGAATAGGAACAATTCCTTTTCCTTGAAATTTGACTAAAGAATCATTTCCAAGTGTAATATCAGATGAAATTGAAGAATCAATGCATGAGAGTAAATCTTTKTTACATGKCATGTGGTTGTTGCAACCACTRTCCAACAACCAARTATCGTTAGGTTGTTCTTCAGTCTTGTGGCATGAGAGAAACATACCATCTGAGTTTTCTCCTTCATGATGTGAGATATGTGCTCTGCCTGAGATTTGATATGATTTATTCTTCCTACATTCAGATTCATAGTGCCCATACTTTTTGCAATAATAGCATTGTATGCTGGATTTGTCATTTGATCTTCTCCCTCTACCTCTTTGAGGCTGGAAATTCTGATTCTAGTTCTGTTGTCTGTGACCTTGGAAATTTTGAGTCGGATTTTGTTTTCTATGCACTTCACTTGAGTGGTGGTTACTTGGACTGCTCCCTGTTCCTCGGTGACCTCTGACTCTTCCTCTTCCTCTCCCTCTGTTGAAGGAGAATTGATTCTTGAAGGTGTTGGTTGTTGACTCATCGGCTATATGAAGTATGGTCTCATGTGTCAATAGAGAACTCATTAATTCATCTGTTGAAACATTTGACAAATGCTTGGATTCAAGGATGGCTATAACAACTGTTAGGACCCAGAAATGTCCCTTTTTCACTATATCTTTTGCTCATTCAACCTTATGATTTCTATGCTAAATGCCTAATATAATGTTTGCTAAGAGCCTTTTTCCCAAGGTATGAATCATTGATCTTACTTTTATATTCTTATTTACTTAACATGTTTGATTGGTAGCGTTTCTCATATTTTACCCATGAATGTGCACTTAATGATCAAAATGTGTAGAACATCCAAGTCTTAAAGAAAGATCGTTGTTGTTACACCAACTATTATAGCCTTGCACCAGTTCTACATGTTGTTACACGACTACAACAACTGTACACCTTTCCTGGAAGACTGTTACACATGCTGCAACAGATGCCCACCGATCCTAGAAGTTGTTACACTTGCTGCAATAGATGCCCACCAATCCTGGAAGATGGTATATCATTCAAATCTGAATCCTGAAGACAGATCCTCAAGGTTGTTAGACGTTTTTCTCATGCTACTGATCAAGATTCTTTTTCCAAATTTTGTGAAGATGACAGATCTTTTGTATCATATGAACAACTTGAGAATCTCGGATTCTCAAGGTTGTTCTTAGTCTATTTCAACTGAATGACTCTGTATTTAAATAACAAATCTTTTGTAATCATTGGAACCAAATATTATCTATGGAACAGAGAGTGAAGTGAAGCATATTGTATCTGAACATTTTTTGCGAGTAAATAAAGAATTGAATTGAGTTTCTTTAACCTATTGTAGTCTCTTTAGAGTGGATTCAGTGAGAAGGAAAGGGCCCACCTTCCTCATAGACTCCCCTCTATTTTTAGTTTTAGATTAACTTCTTTGATTTGGATGATTTATCTGTTTAACATTTCTAGAATACATTTGTTGTTACAGATCAGTTCCTTTCTTTTAATCCGCATCAGTGTGTCTCATGAGAGTTAGAATAAATTGTTGAATACTGCTGGAGAATTGTTTTCCCTTTTCTGCATTAGATTAAATCCTTGTTTCAAGAAAAAGAAAATAAAAGTGTGAATTACTTTCTGCAAATTAAGTAGTCTTCCTTTCGACAATTAGCATAGAATTTCCTTTTGCAAGAGTCAAATAGAAAATTAGAATAGATTAGATAATCCAGGATTCTTATTTCAATTATATTTCAATTATGCAAGTGTGATTTCAATTCTACAGTAGTAGATTAGAACTGCAGCTGTGTCACCAACTTGTGTTAGTGTTCATCTTTTCAACTCTGTTTCTTTAGTACTGCAACTTGATTAGTGTTTTCTTTCATAATCTAGCATAGACCATGCACAAGTATCTTACAATAACAAAAATTCTTTGTGTTTGACAATTCATATTGAACACCTTAATTATCTATTTATTTAGACAACTAAAGTGCCCAACATTTTGGCGTCGTTGCTTGGGAAGATAATTATAGATTCTTCTAAGCACATTAGTTTTCTTTTCTTAGGAATGACTAGAATACATGAATCGAAGAATAAGAGTATGTATCCCCAAAAATACTAACCCTACAGGTACCATAAGACGTCATGGAAGGAATCCTGCACTGGGAAGGCCAACCTTTGTTGATGAGTTTATAGCCATAGCAGATTCTTCTTCGATATCTATCTTCTGCCCTTCAAATAATCCAAGAAGACATATTCCTCATACATCAGAACTACCCCATTTTGAAACATCATTTTCATCAGGGGCTGAAGATGAATATTTGTCACCAACAAATTATCATGCAACACTAGAGAATATTGAAGATCAAGAAAGTGTAGCTCAGAATAGGGAAAAGCTAGAAGAAGTTGTTTATCAGATCAACTGACAGATATACACTAAAGAGGAGTGGGTCGCTTTCCGTATTGAGTGGAGAGAAAGAGAACATGTGGAAAATCAAGGGGATAATGAAGAAGAGCTCCACCATGAGGATCTAGTGAACAATCAAGATCATGTAAATGATGAAAATACTATCTCTACGCTGGTATTTCCTATTACTAATATTCCCACACGGGGAATGGATCCTAAGAAGAACATACCTCTCTTAGCCCTGCCAAATTTCCATGGATTATCTATTGAGGATCCAGATGAGTTTATGTTTGAATTTGATATTCTGTCTAGAAGCTATGACTACACTAGCACTATGCATAAGCTTAAATTTTTTCCATCTACATTGAAGGGTAACGTGTTAAGATGGTTCATGAGCCTTGGAGGAGAGAATATTTCAACATGGGGACAAATGAGACAACTTTTCCTGAACAAATACCAAGACTATTGTCGAACGAGGGAACGAAGAGAGGAACTGTTTAGGATGTCTCAGACGGAGGACAAGACCCTTGAAGATTTTGTGGAGCGACTCCAGTATAACCTACAAAGGTCTAGACATCCAAATGTGAGTAAGGACATTCTCAAAAATATTTTTCTAAAAGGAGTTAGAGATGATTGTTTAGATATGTTGAATATGCTTGGCAAGGGAGATATATCTAAGGAATCGTATGAAGACATTGTAAATCTTTGTAAGAGATGCTCTCGAGGATCTACAAGGAATAAGCCATCTACCAGGGATGCCACTTTTTCAAGGGTACACAAATCAGCCAATGTGTGACATCCCCAAAAAAATAAAATGTTTTTGAAATTTAAAATTTCTTGAAATTATTCCGTTTTTAGTAAATTCAAATTTGGAAAATATTTTCCATTTATGACAATTCTGAATTTTGAATTTGGTAATTGTAATTAATTATTTTGATTGTTGGGAAGAGACCTAATTTGACCCAACTAACTATTTGGGTATGACACTTGTATGGAAACTGAATATTTTATATTGTTTGCAAGAGGACAAATGGAACAACCATGTTAAATTTAGCTGACCATGACTCCATGAGTGCGGAACATGTTGGAACTACCTCTGGGATGATTATTACAAGTGGAAAATCAGTTATTTGGCCATTGGCAGCCCCTGAAAATCAGGGATTTAGAGAGCTTCGAAAATTCCCAAGGGAGGGAAAAGACCTAGGAAAATGATAAATAACATATGAGAGGAGGCAGGACGTTGCCAAGTATGCGGAGAAAAGGGACTATGGATTTTCCTTTTTGTTATGAGCACTGCTGAGTAAGTGTGAGGCAAGAGGATAACTGTTGGAATTTTTGGACATTGTCGAGGAGGAGTCTTCCAAATTCTCCCTCATGGATTCATGGTCAGGATAGGGGGTGAATTAGGCAAGAAATTTTGGCTACGTATTCTATGGTTGGGAGGAACGTCGTTGTTCCCTTTGCCTTCCTGCAAAACTGGTTCCGATATGTTGATCTACTCCTTCTCTGTGTTACATAATCATTTATATTGGTGATATGTATATGTTAATTCTGTATTGAAGTACTTCCATGGGAAAAATCTATTGTGTCATAATCCATTTCTGTAATAGGAAAAATTTGTTGGTTTGTAATCATTTCACCGCTTTATGACGATGGATCGATGACCATCTTGACCCTTCAAGACGTGAGGGTTCACTGCCAAGCGGTGGTCTCCTTAGCCTTTGCAGGCCACCAAATACCATCACCGCCCTGATTTAATTTTTCCTAAGGTCGAAGGGGTAAGTTTTGTTCCCATAAATACTTCAATCATATTGTAATTTCGGACATAGAGGGTGAGATAGCTTGAAAACATTTCCTGAATTGATTCAGTTATTCCCTATTTTGGAGGTTTGTTCTACGATTGTGATTTTCTGTTATTGAGTTTATAAACTCATTTTATTTCTTGATTAATTCATTTTTTGAGCAAACACAGTAATTATTTGTTTTTACTAATTACGAACCCAGTCATTTATTTATTCCGAGTTTATTTGTTGGAGCATGTGATTTTAAAAAGAGATTAAATACAAAATTGATATTTCGGCATTCGGGACTTGCTTCTTACATATATGCGGAGCTCCTTTGCTTTACCAAACACTGAAACCCAAAATTGTTGGGCCCACACCCTAATCTCATTTCGCAATTCGGCATTTCATATTTCATTTTGTTTGTGTGTCAGGTGTTCGTAAACCCCGAAATTACGAACCCCGAAATCCCGAACCCCGAAACCTCGAAGTGTTGGTCCCACATTCCATTGACATTTTCTCAATTCGGGAGTTGTTGTGTGTTGGTGTTTGGCATTTGAAATCGCGAAATCCCGAACCTTGAAACCCCGAAGTGCTCGGTACACAGTCTTTCTGCATTTCGCGATTCGGAAAATTGCGTGGTCTTTTGTTTTTGTGTTCGGCATTTGTAATCGCCGAAACCCGATTGACATCTGTTTTTTCACAAAATGGTAGGAACATAGTAGGAATTATTTGTCATAGTAACAACTCTAATACTGTAATGAATGGACTGGTAGAAATGATGGAGGATCTTCATCTGGGATAGAGATAGAATAGAAATAACCGATCATATTACAAGTCACTGTGTGAAGGGCATGACAAGTACATAAATTATTGTATATGAAAGTATTAAACCAATTAAGCAGATTTTTAGCGCGATTTTTTTTTAAGAGTTATGCTTGCCATGAGGTCATACACCTTTAAGTATTCGAAATTTCATAATTAGACTATTGTTTAATGGCATAAACCGTAGAAAACAAGATGGGATCCTTCGAGTTAAGTATGCTTGATGTGTAAGCTACTGGTGTGTAAGAATGAGACCCAAGTTAGGTAGATATACTTGCATGTTTATATTTTCTATAAGTAAAGATGTAGGAACGCAGAACATAACTGAGCTTTCCAATTATTAAACTAGAATCAAGATAAAACTATTCCTATGACAGTGAATCGCTCTCTATATATATATATTTAGAGAAAGTTATAGGTATGTACATACCTATAGGTGGAAATAAGTACAGATGTTAATGGAGAGTTAAAGAGAATTCCCTACAGTAAGAATGATAATATATGCCTTTATATGCACACATAGAAGACAGTCAAAATACCTACTCTTCTAGCAGTCATGAATATCCAACTTTGCAAGTAAAAGCATAATTAAATGTGCAGAACTGATTACTTTGACGATCCCAGACTACTTGTCCTTCGAACTCCTAGTCGTTGAAATGTTGAAAAGGGATTAATGGTTCTATATCTCCCTTAGCCTCTATCCATGTGACCAACACTCTATGACCACGCACTTAACGTCAAATTGCTACCAACTTTTCACAATTCCGGATGCAACGATTCTAGGTCCTTCGAACTCCCGGACCCCGAAATGCTAGAATCTCCCCCTTGAGAGATCAACGGTCCAGATTCCTCTTGAATCGACAACCATGATCCCACTGGATCGACGATCCACAACCTTTCGGGATTTTCCCTGAACCTTGACCACTCGCCACGTGTACTGTCGATCGTTTCACAATTTCGCAAACTGGGAGTTCATAATGTAACGACTCCAAAATCAATTGCCACTCCAATCCCCAAACTCCAAAATAGAAAAATGCAAGGCCTTAGAGTGTTGGAAGACACTCGACCTTAATCTCCTCGCTCCTCTGCAGGATCCAACGACTCTCGCAACTTCGGCACTTCTTCCACGAAGTGTTTCCACCGTTCATTCAGCTCCTCTCTTGGGGTGCTTCTAAGCGCTTAAATCCCTCGTAACTTGGTGCGATCCTATGGCTCTCGGGATTTCAGCATTTTTCCCCGAAGTGTCTCCACCGTTCGTTTCAACTGCTCTCCTGCACGACCACCCAAAGGTTAAACTCTATGCGCCCAAATCCTTTCTCTGAACCTCAAGCGTTCCTTCGACCTAAGTTTAGATATTTCCTATATACATATAAGTATGTTGGAGTAGTTTGAAGGTTAATGGAAGTGATAGAATTATGGAAAGAATTTATCCACATAAGCTTTTATGATCAAAGTAAACTAGACTGGTGTAATAATTTCATTATGGACAGAAATGTATCTTACCTTCTCTTAAATTGCAAATCTTAAACGAAATTGAATTATGTCATAGAAAGAAAAAA
The DNA here is from genome assembly GCA_000966675.3 of Picea glauca. Taxonomy (NCBI): domain Eukaryota; kingdom Viridiplantae; phylum Streptophyta; class Pinopsida; order Pinales; family Pinaceae; genus Picea; species Picea glauca. The sequence goes on from JZKD02S1594244.1 coordinate 387,686, forward strand.
AATTCTATGATGAATTTGAGGTTCATTACATATGGTATCAGAGGAAAAGCTACAACAGTGGGCCTGAACAGGGCCACATTAGCTACTTAGTATACATTTCGACGTATGTAAAACTAATAAATCTTATGGTTTCAAACATAAAGCCCTTTCTGTTTTTTGTAAATTATTGCAGCTCAGGAGGGTGCAAAAATCAGGATGGAAGGAAATCCACAGCAAGGACCTCTGGGAGATCCAAAACAGAACAATGATGGAAGCTCACCCACGAAGGTGTTGGAAAAAATGAGGAATCTTATTGTTGAACTACATGTTTTCAAGGCCGAAAATGAAAAATTGAAGAAAGCACAGCAAGAACACCAAGAGACAAATGAAGTCCTGCTCCGTAGTATAGTAACCAAGAAAATCCAAAAAGACGATAACCATGATGAAGAATTCAGCAAAAGGGCCTCCAAGAATTCTGGAACGGAAACAGAAAAAGGAGACAGTTCGTCTGAAGGGACACCTTCAACTGAGGACAAAAATATACCAGATAGAAAAAAGAAAACATGTAGACCACCTCGAAGGAGAATTAAAAAAGATTAAACCAACTACCTTTGATGGAGAATCCAGGATAGGAGAAGAAGATGAGGCATGGTTGTTGGACATCAAAAAATACTTCCAGTTCTACAACTATTCTAGCAACATGAAGGTCAGAATGACCATCTAGAATATGAAAGGGAAGGCCAACATTTGGTGGCAAGACCTGAAATTGGCCAAGGGCCTAAAGTAGAAACAATTGGAATGGTCTGACTTTAAGAAGTATTTCAAGAAACAATACCTTTCTGAAAGCTATTATGAAAGGAAGATGAAATAATTTTACGCATTATGACTCGAACAAATGATGATGGAGGACCTTATAAATAAATTTCTGGAACTACTAAGGTTCATACCGTACATCCAGGAGGATAAGGTAAAAATCTAGCGATTCTTGAGCTATTTACAACAGGCCTACCGAGACAGAATTGAGTTTGATAGACCCAAATTCTTGAGTGAGGTATTTAGGAAAGAACGAATGTGCTATGACCAATATAAACAATGGGTAGAGTTTCCCAAGACTTGGAAGGATAAGAAGCAAGATCAAATGAACTAGCGAAAGAAGGGATACCAACCATCTCCTTATCAGAATGCAACATAAAGTTTCCCAAGGAAGGATTTTCAGTCCAATCATCCGAACATGCAAGGTAGCGGTAAATTGGTAAACTTGGGAATGAAGAAGTTTGAGGACAGTTCCTGCGAGCCATTAAAGTGTTGGGAGTGTGGAGAGCCTCATCTAAGGAGGAACTGCCCACGTTTAATTGCAGCAAACAAAATTGTTGTTCACAATTTGCAGGAAGCCTCGATAGTGGGAGACGTGGGCATAAGTTTGCATCAGATAAATGCAGCCATAGATAGTCGACAAGCTGACCACTAGTCCTTGGTGGTAGAAATCGAAGGTAAAATCAATGACACTCGAATTTGTGTTTTAATTGACCCTAGAGTTACATTAAGTTATATTACTCCCGATGTAGTAGAGTCGAATAAACTTAAGAAACCGAAGCACGCAAAGTCATGGCTTGTACAACTAGCAACATGCACTAAAGGGGAAGTAGTTGACTTTAATTTTGATCTCGAGTTCATCTTAGATGGTCAAAAGATAAGGACCAATCTGAACATCCTACCACTAGGATCTTATGATCTGATTATCAGGATGGATTGGTTGGAACAACACAAAGAAATACTAGACTGTTATACAAAGATACTTAGCTATAAAGATAATTTTGGCACTGTTAGAATAGCCTAACTCATACCAAAACCTATATCAGTTAGACAAGTTTCAGTGATGCAACTCAATAAATGTATTAGAAAGGGATGTCAAGTTTACGCCATCCAAGTGACAAATCTATTAGAAAAAGAAGGTAAGCCCAAGTTAGAAGACTTTGTTGTCCTACATGAATTCAGAAACATGTTTGTGGATGAGATACCAAAATTACCTCCTAGAAGGGAAATAAATTTCTCCATAGACTTACTACCCGGATCAGCCCCTATCTCAAAAGCACCCTACCGAATGAGTCTACCAAAACTGACAGAATTAAAAATACAATTATAGGAATTGTTGGACAAAGAGTATATCAGACCGAGTGTCTTGCCATGGGGAGCACCAGTCGTCTTTGTGAAAAAAAAGACAGTACTCTAAGACTATGTATAGATTATAGATAACTTAACAAAATGACCATTAAGAACAAATACCCCTTACATAGGATAAATGATCTATTCGATCAATTTGGTGGGGCCAAGATCTTTTCAAAATTGGATTTATGATCTGGTTATCATCAAGTTAGGATAAAGGACGAGGACATAAACAAAAGAGCTTTTTGAACAAGATATGGACACTAGGAGATTGCAGTCATACCTTTCAGACTCACTGATGCACCAACCACATTTATGTGCTTGATGAACATCATTTTCAGTTAGTTCTTAGACAAGTTCGTAGTAGTATTTATCGACGATATTCTGGTCTATTCTAAAACGGAGGAGGAACATGATGAACACTTAAGAATAGTTCTGCAAACATTAAGGAAACACAAACTATACGCAAAATTCGACAAATGTGAATTTTATCAATAATAAATACAATATTTATGACATTCCATTTCCTTGGAAGGTATTGTCGTAGACCCGGAAAAGATAAAATCCATTATGGAATGGCTAGTACCTAAGGATGTGGCAGTTATCCGGTCATTCATGGGAATCACCGGATATTATCACAGATTTATAGAAGGGTTTTCCAAGATAGCCTACCCTATCACGTCATTACAAAAGAAAGGGACCGAGTTTAACTGGTCTTAAAAGTGTCAAGACAGTTTTAACAAGCTGAAAGAATTATTGACATCGACGCACATTTTGAAGGTAGCAAACCCAGATAAAGACTTCACAGTATGTGTTGATGGAAGTAAAGAGGGACTAGGTGTTGTTGTAACTCAGGAAGGGAACGCGATTTGTTACGAGTCCCGGAAATTAAAAGAACACGGGCGAAATTATGTCACTCAAGACTTAGAATTGGCAGTAGTAATACATGCCTTAAAAATGTGGCGAGACTATATAATGGGAAAAACATTCCTACTATTGACGGATAATAGAGAGGTGAAATATATGTTTAACCAACCAGACCTTAATGCAAGACAAGCAAGGTGGCTAGCCTTCCTGAGCGAATTTGGCTTGGAGGTTAGACATATCAAGGGTAAGGAAAATAAAGTAGCAGATGCTTTAAGCAGAAGAGTCCATGGGTTATTTGAGATAAATATCAGCAGGGCAGAAAGCGATCTGGAATAAAGAATAAGGATGACAAGTATTAACGACGAAAATTACACTAAGGTGATGGAAGAATTTCAAAACAGTATCACAAACTCAGATAAACCAGATCTAAGTATCGACAAGAAGGGACTATTACGATTTAAAAACAGACTTTACATACTAGATTCAACAGAGTTAAAATTAACTGTTTTAGATGAAGTGCATAAGAAACCGTATTTTGGGCATCCATGTTACCAGAAAACAATAACAACACTCAGAAAACTATTTTACTGGCCTAATATGAAGGGAGAAACAACAAAGTACTTGGCTAGGTGCCAAGATTGTCAGCAGGTTAAGGTCAAGCACCAACACCCAACCAGCCTATTACAACCATTACCAGTACCAGAATGGAAATGGGAGACTATATCACTAGACTTTATAACAAGTTTGCCTAAAAATCAGAAACAAAATGATTCTATCATGGTTGTAATCGATAAACTCAGTAAGTCTGCACACTTTATTGCTGTAAAGTCTACTTTTAAAGCTATAAACATTACTGAAATATTCATGAAAGAAATTTTTAGACTAAATGGTATTCCTAAAATGGTGGTTTCAGATAGAGACGTAAAATTTACATCCACTTTTTGGAAGGAGCTTTTTGCAGGACTAAACACTAACTTGAACTCATTACATCAATAAACTCTCAATTTTCATGACTAACACACGTACATGTACATATTGTGTGTCTAAAAATTTGAAACAAATAATAAAATGGCATATACCTTTATAATGACATTTCCCGCTTTCAAGTACGTTTCTTTCTTGATGTGCTCCCAATGCTTCTATTAACCTCATTGTTTCTCACAACTTTATTTCCACTTCCTTTTTTACTTTATGGGTGATGTTCATCGTTGAACACCCATTTATTTTTTTTGAAGGATTGATTGGAATGTTTTTGTTATCATGAGAGTTGTACGAGAATTTTCACTATACATAAGATTTTCCAAATCAATTTGATACTACTTCTTGTTATTTATTTGACTTCCTCGGTCATTTAGCCATACCTGTATTACACAATTAAAATAGAAACCCTAATCCACATAATTAATGACAAGGAAATCAAACCCATGAGCTCATTGATGGAAAGATGTAAGATTGATTAGATACTGGAGCTTCGTCAAGATTTCCCATGTCAAACAATTTTCCAACATGTCAAGGGGCTATAATTTGATGCAGTTAGAAATAAAGGGTGAGATTGTGCCACCGAGGCTGAAGCTTGCCAACCTAAGCTTGAAAAACCCTCTCTTTATTTTAGGTTATGTCTCCAGTGTTATTTATCTTCATTATGGTCTATCTAGCATCCCAGAATTTTGCAGTGGTCTTGGTATCCATCAGACAACAATAAGGAATCTCATTCTAATTCCTTTGAACCTGGAAGAAAACTATGTATAGAAAATCCCCTAACACTTCACATTGTTAATTAACAGAATGAGATATCACGAGAAGGCTAACAATATTAGAAACATTTACCCACTAACCAATAACCTTTTTTTAATCTAGGAATGATGCTTTCTTTACTGTTGGATCAACATAAACTTGTTCTTAAGATAATGGGAATGTTGGCTATGAAATCGTCTTTCGAGCTATAGTTATTGGTTCTTGACAAAATGAAAAGAAAAGAATACAGAAAAAGAGTAGAGCGAAAATAATATTCAGTATATTGAGTATATAGAAAAAAACAAAAGGCTGAGCTAAATAGGCTCAAGCAAATCAAGAACATCAAGAAACAATTGTAGAGTTGGTAGTGTACAATCATATTGTTGAGGTTACATATATATTTAACACTCCCTCTTAAACTCAACAGTTATAAACATCAGCACTGATAATTCCCATGTTTTGTCTCTGAAAATCAAAAAAGGATTGTCCTAGTGGCTTTGTAAAAATATATGTGAGCTGATCTTAAGAGCCACATAAATGAAGTGCTATGTCACCATTATTGACTAGCTCGCGTATGAAGTGAAAACGAGTGTCAATATGCTTGATTTTCTTGTGAAACACATGATTTTTGGATAGATCAATTGTTGAGGTGTTGTCGCAGAAGATAAGAGTTGTCTCATTTTCTTTATGTGATGTATATCTTTCAATATTCTTCTCATCCACACATCTTGACATGAAGTTGAGGTAGCAACGACATACTCTGCCTCTGCAGAAGATATTGAGACTATGGGTTGCTTCTTCGACGCCCAAGAAATCATGTTCATGCCTAGGTGAAAATCATGTCCTCAGGTGATTTTCTTGTCATCTAGGTTGCCTGCAAAGTCACTGTCTTTGTAAACAGAGAGATGATTATCATCAAACTGAGTGTAGCATAAGCCAAAATTGAGAGTGCATGCACCATATCTCAGAATCCTTTTTGCATCTTCCAGTGAGAATCTTTGGAGGATTCCATGAACCTAGAAACAAGGCTAGTTGCATACATAATATTAGGTCTAGTTTATTTAAGATACAAAAAAATGCCTACTAAAATTTTGTACAAGGTAGGGTCCACTGTAGGGCCTTCATATTTCTTGCTCAATTTTGTGCCTAGGGGTATAGAAGGGGTATAGAAGTTTCTGCTAGATTTCAATCTTCCATGAAGAACCTTTTGATGATGTTTGTTGCATACTTTTGCTAACAGACAAAAATGCCTTTGGCTGATTGATCAACCTCAATCCCCAAAAAATATTTCATTATGCCAAGATTTGTCATCTCAAATTCAAGTTGCATGGCTTGTTTAAAACTGGTTAACTCAAAAAAATTTAGTATATATCATGTCATCAACATATAAACATACAATCAAAATTATATTGTGTTGATCTATTTTGGTGTATAAAGTTGGATCATTTTGGATTCTGTTGAAACCACTTGTGATCAGGTAAGTGTCAATTATATTGTACCAAGCTCTTGGAGCTTGCTTTAAGCCATACATGGCTTTCTTCAACCGATGCACTTTGGATGACTGCTCTTTTAATTGAAATCTAGGTGGTTGGTCCACATAGACATCTTCTTTAAAAGACACCATTTAGGAAAGATGACTTGACATCCATCTGGTATACTTTCTATTTGTGTTGAGCTGCTATGACCAAGAGAGGCCTTACAGTGTCTAATCTTTCTACTGGATAAAAAGTTTGACCGTAATCAATACGCGGTTATTGTGAGAATCCTTTGGCAACCAATCTTGCCTTTTGTTTTCCAATCTACTCCTTTTAATTGAGTTTAGTTTTGTAAACCCACTTGACACCAATGTTTTTCTTGTGTCTGGGTAGATCAATAAGATCCCATTTCTTGTTCTTCTCAATGGAGTCAATCTCTTCGCTCATGGATTGAACCCAATGTGGCTCCTTAGCTACCTCTTTAAAGGATGTAGGTTGACATGACATTAGTGCAAAAAGATTGTGTTGATCAATGTCATCCAACTGCTGATGGATTTCTCTCAAACTTCGAGTTCTCTTATTTTGAAGTTCAGAGCATGAATCTTTGCTTGAAGTGGAGTTATCCTGAGAATTTTCAGAATGTCCTTTTACTTGCAGCCTTGGAAGGGCGGGTTTAGGTATTGGTTGTCTCAAGTTCTCTACATTTTTAGGAATGGGCAGCAATGGATTTTGACTGTCCATTGGCATATTTTCAGACTTGTTCCAGAATTGATTTTCCATAAATTTTACATCTTACTCTGTTGATAATCAATTTCTTTGATATTGGATTGTAGAGCCTCTAGGCTATTGATGTTTCATTGTACCCAATAAAGATACATTTCTGACTTATATCATCCAGTTTCTTCCTTAATTCGAAAAGGATGTGAGTGTATGATATGCATCCAAATGTCCTGAGATGTGCAACATTTAGCTTTGTCCCACTCCATGCTTCTTGAGGGACCATCATCTTGAGACTGGTGGTTGGAGATATATCCAGGAGATAATTTGAGCATGCTACTGCTTCAGCACAAAAGGTATTTGATAGACATTTCTCTTTGAGTATGCTTCTTGCCATGTTCATTATTATCTGATTTTTCCTTTCAGCCACTCCATCCCGTTGGGGAGTACACCTGGTTGTAGTTTGCATGATGATGCAGTTTGATTTGAAGAAATTTGCAAATTCTTTGGAGTTGTATTCTCCTCCTCCATCTGACCTGAGTGATTTTACATATTTGCCACTCTTTTTTTCATCTTCAGCTTTGAATTCTTTGAATTTTTCAAAGGTTTCAAACTTGTGTCTAAGAAAATAGATCCAAATTTTCTTGCTAAAGTCATCAATAAATGTTAGAAAATAAACGCTACCACCTATTGACTATGTTTTCATTTATCTACAGAGGTCAGTGTGGACTAGCTCTAGGTGTTGTTTGGCTTGAGTGGCGGACTGTGGAAAACTAGTTCTCTTATGTTTTGCAAGATTGCAAGACTCACATGGCGGATTTTCCTCATTAAAAATAGAGAGACCTTTGACCATGGAATTCTTCTATAGAATAATTAGACTCTAAAAAGGTATATGTCCAAATATTGTATGCCAAACCATAGTTTCATTGGGGCTGAATGCACTTTGTGCATATGATTGGATCAGATTTGCAGTTCTGAGGGTCAGGGGAAATATCCTATTCTAAGTTATATGGATTTCATAAATCAATTTTCTACTAGGGATTTTAACATATATCCTACATGATGCTCCTTCAAAAAGTACCTTATATCCATGTTCAATTAGTTATCTTAAACTTAACAGATTATGTGTCAGATATGGAACATGATAGACATTGTGTATGCATTTCTTTACATTTTGTTTAGTAAGAATAGGAACAATTCGTTTTCCTTGAAATTTGACTAAAGAATCATTTCCAAGTGTAATATCAGATGAAATTGAAGAATCAATGCATGAGATTAAATCTTTGTTACATGTCATGTGGCTGTTGCAGCCACTGTTCAAGAACCAAATATCGTTAGGTTGTTCTTCAGTCTTGTGGGATGAGAGAAACATACCATCTGAGTTTTCTCCTTCAGGATGTGAGATATGTGCTCTGCCTGAGATTTGATATGATTTATTCTTCCTACATTCAGATTTATAGTGCCCATACTTTTTTCAATAATAGCATTGTATGCTAGATTTGTCTTTTGATCTTCTCCCTCTACCTCTTTGAGGCTGGAAATTCTGATTCTTGTTCTGTTGTCTGTGACCTTGGAAATTTTGATTCGAGTTCTATTTTCTATGGATTTCACTTCAGTGGTGGTTACTTGGACTTATCCCTCTTCCTCGGTGACCTCTGACTCTTCCTCTACCTCTCCCTCTGCTGGAGGAGAATTGATTCTTGAAGGTGTTGGTTGTTGACTCATCGGCTATATGAAGTCTGGTCTCATGTGTCAATAGAGAACTCATTAATTCATCTGTTGAAAAATTTGATAGATCCTTGGATTCAAGGATGGCCATAACAACTGTTAGGACCCATAAATGTCCCTTTTTCACTATATCTTTTTCTCATTCAACCTTATCATTTCTATGCTAAATTACTACTATAATGTTAGCTAAGACCCTTTTTCCCAACGTAAGAATCATTGATCTTACTTTTATATTCTTATTTACTTAACATGTTTGATTGGTAGAATTTCTCATATTTTACCCATGAATGTGCACCTAATGATCAAAATGTGTAGAACATCCAAGTCTTGACAAAAGATCGTTGTTGTTACACCAGTTGTTATAGCCTTGCACCGGTTTTGCATGTTGTTACATGACTACAACAACTACACACCTTTCTTGGAAGACTGTTACACATGCTGCAACAGATGCCCACCGATCCTGGAAGTTGTTACACCTGCTGCAACAGATGCCCACCGATCCTGGAAGCTGATATATCATTTAAATTTGAATCCTGAAGACCGATCCTCAAGGTTGTTACACGTTTTGGCTCACACTGCTGATCAAGATTCTTTTTCCGGATTTTGTGAAGATGACAGATCTTTTGTATCGTATGAACATCTTGAGAATCTCGGATTCTGAAGGTTGTTCTGAGTCTATTTCAACCGAATGACTCTGTCTTTAAATTACAAATATTTTGTAATCATTGGTACCAAAGATTATCTATGGAACAGAGAGTGAAGTGAAGCATATTGTATCTGAACATTTTTTGCGAGTTAATAAATAATTGAATTGAGTTTCTTTAACCTATTGTAATCTCTTTCAAGTGGATTCAGTGAGAAAGAAAGGGCTCACCTTCCTCACAGACTCCCCTCTGTTTTGAGTTTTAGATTAACTTCTTTGATTTGGATGATTTATTTGTTTAACATTTCTAGAATACATTTGTTGTTACAGATCAGTTCCATTCTATTAAGGCGCATCAGTGTGTCTCATGAGAGTTAGAATCAATTGTTGAATACTACTGGAGAATTTCTTTCCCTTTTCTTCATTAGATTAAATCCTTGTTTCAAGTAAAAGAAAATAAAAGTGTGAATTACTTTCTACAAATTATGTAGACTTCCTTTCGGCAATTAGCACAAAATTTCCTTCTGCAAGAGTCAAATAGAAAATTAGAATAGATTAGATAATCCAAGATTCTTATACACTCATCAAATTAGATTTCAATTCTGCAACAGTAGATTAGAACTACAGCTGTGTCAACAACTTGTGTTAGTGTTCATCTTTTCAACTCTGTTTCTTTAGTATTGCAACTTGATTAGTGTTTTCTTTCATAATCTACCATAGACCGCGCACATAATTTTACAATAACAAAAATTCCCTGGTTTTGACAATTCATATTAAACACCTTAATTATCTATTTATTTAGACAACTAAAGTGCCAAACATTTTGGCGTCGTTGCCAAGGAGGATAATTATAGATTCTTGTAAGCACATTAGTTTTCTTTTCTTAGGAATGAGTAGACTACATGAATCGAAGAACAAGAGGACGAATCCCCAAAATTACTAACCCTACAGGTACCATAGGACATGGTGGAAGGAATTCTACACTAGGAAGGCCAACCTTTGTTGATGAGATTATAGCTAGAGCAGGTTCTTCTTCGATATCTATCTTCCACCCTTCAAATCATCCAAGAAGACATATTCCTCATACATCAGAACTACCCTATTTTGAAACATCGTTTTCATGAGGGGTTGAAGCTAAAGATTTGTCACCAACAAATCATCATGAAACACTAGAGAATATTGAAGATCAAGAAAGTGTAGCTCCGAATAGGGAAAAGCCAGAAGAAGTTGTTTATCAGATCAACAGACCTATAGTCACTAAAGAGGAGTGGGATGCTTTCCGTATTGAGTGGAGAGAAAGAGCACATATGGAAAATCAAGGGGATAGTGAAGAAGAGCTCCACCGTGAGGATCTAATGAACAATCAAGATCAGGTAAATGATGAAAACACTATCTCTACCCTAGTATTTCCTATTACTAATATTCCCACACAGGGAATGGCTCCTATGAAGAACATACCTCTCTCAACCCTGCCAAATTTCCATGGATTATCTACTGAGGATCCAGATGAGTTTATCTTTGAATTTGATATTCTGTCTAGAAGCTATGAGTACACTACCACTGTGCATAAGCTTAAATTGTTTCCATCTACATTGAAGGGTAACGTGTTAAGATGGTTCATGAGCCTTAGAGGAGAGAATATTTCAAGATGGGGACAAATGAGGCAGCTTTTCTTGAACAAATACCAAGACTATTACCGAACAAGGGAACGAAGAGAGGAACTATTTAGGACATCTTAGAAGGAGGACAAGACCCTTGAAGATTTTTTGGAGTGACTCCAGTATAATAAACAAAGGTCTAGACATCCAAATGTGAGTAAGGACATTTTCAAAAATATTTTTCTAAAAGGAGTTAGAGATGATTGTTTAGATATGATGAATATGCTTGGCAAGGGAGATATATCTAAGGAATCGTATGAAGACATTGTAAATCTGTGTAAGAGATGATCTCGAGGATATACAATGAATAAGCCAGCTACCAGGGATGCCACTTTTTCAAGGGTACAAAAATCAACCAATGTGTGACATCCCCCCAAAAATAATATATTTTTGAAAATTAAAATTTATGGAAATTATTTCGTTTTTAGTAAATTCAAATTTGGAAAATTTTTACCGTTTAAGACAATTCCGAATTTCGAATTTGGTAATTGTGATTAATTACTGTGACTGTTGGGCAGAGACCTGATTTGAACCAACTAACTATTTGACTATGACACTTGTATGGAAACAAAATATTTTATATTGATTGCAAGAGGAAAAATGGAACAACCATGTTAAATTTAGTTGACCACGATTCCATGAGTGGGGAACATGTTGGAACTACCTCTGGGATGATTATTACAAGTGTAAAATCAGTGATTTGGCCATTGGAAGCCCCTGAAAATCAAGGATTTAGAGAGCTGTGAAAATTCCCAAGGGAGGGAAAAGACCTGGGCAAATGATAAATAACATATGAGAGGAGGCAGGACATTTCCAAGTATGCGGAGAAAAGGGACTATGGATTTTCCTTGTTTTTATGAGCACTACTGAGTAAGTGTGAGGCAAGAGGATAACTGTTGGAATTTGTGGACATTGTCGAGGAGGAGTCTTCCAAATTTGCCCTCATGGATTCATGGTTAGGCTAGGGGGTGAATCGATCAAGAAATTTTGGTTTCTTATTCTACAGTTGGGAGGAATGTGGCTGTTGCCTTTGCCTTCCCGCAAAATTGGTTCAGATATGTTGATCTACTCCTTCTGTGTGTTAAATAATCATTTATACTGGTGATATGTATATCTTAATTCTGTATTGAAGTACTTCCATGGAAAAAATATGTCGTGTCATAATCCATTTTTGTAATAGGAAAAACTTGTTGGTTTGTAATCATTTCACCGCTTTATGACAACGGATCGGTGGCCATCTTGACCCTTCAAGACGTGAGGGTTCACTGTCAAGCGATGGTCGCCTTAGCCTTTGCAGGCCACCAAATACCATCACCACCCCGATTTAATTTTTCCTAAGATCAAAAGGGCAAGTTTTATTCCCATAAATACTTGAATCATATTGTAATTTCAAACACAGAGGGTTAGATAGCTTGAAAGCATTTCCTGAATTGATTTGGTTATTCCCTGTTTTGGAGGTTTTCTCTGCGATTATGATTTTCTGTTATTGAGTTTGTAAACTCATTTTATTTCTTGATAAATCCATTTTTTGAGCAAACACAGTAATTATTTGTTTTTACCAATAATGAACTCGGTCATTTATTTATTTCGAGTTTATTTGTTGGAGCGTGTGATTTTAAAAGAAATTAAATACAAATTGATATTTCGGCATTTGATACTTGCTTGTTACATATATGCGGAGTTTCCTTGCTTTACCAAACACCGAAACCCATAATTGTTGGGCCCACACCCTAATCTCATTTAACAATTAGGCATTTCTTATTTCATTTTATTTGTGCGTCAGGTGTTCGTAAACCACAACATTACAAACCCTGAAATCCCGAACCTCGAAACCCCGAAGTGTTGGTCCCACATTCCATTCACATTTTCACAATTCGAGAGTTTTTGTGTGTTAGTGTTTGGCATTTGAAATCACAAAATCCCGAACCCCAAAACCCCGAAGTGTTTGGTCCACAGTCTTTCTGCATTTCGCGATTCGACAAACAACGTGGTCTTTTGTTTTTTTGTTTGGCATTTGTAATCGCCAAAACCCGATTGACCTTTATTTTTTCACAAAACGGTAGGAACGTAGTAGGAATTATTTGTTATAGGAACAAATCTAATACTGTAATGAATGGACTGGTAGAAACGATGGAGGATCTTCATCCGGGATAGAGGTAGAATAGAAATAATAGATCATATTACAAGTCACTGTGTACAGGGCATGACAAGCACAAAAATTATTGTATAACGACATAATTAGACTATTGTTTAATGGCATAAACCATAGAGAACAAGATGGGATCCTTCGAGTTAACTATGCTTGATGTGTAAGCTACTGATGTGTAAAAATGAAACCCATGTTAGGTATATATACTTGCATGTTTATATTTTCTGTAAGTAAAGATGCAGGACCGTAGCACGTAACTGAGCTTTCCAATTATTAAACCAGAATCAAGATGAAACTATACCTATGATAGTGAATCGCTCTATATGTGTTTAAAGAAAGTTATAGGTATGTACATACCTATATGTGGAAATAAGTACATATGTTAATGGAGAGTTAAAGAGAATTCCCTATAGTAAGAATGATAATATACACCTTTATATGCGCATGTAGTAGACAGTCAAAATACCTATTATTCTAGCAGTCATGAAGATCCAACTTTGCAATTAAAAGCATAATTAAATGTGCAGAACTGATTACTTTGACAATCCCAGACTCCTTGTCCTTCCAACTCCCGGTCGCCAAAACGTCGAAAATTTCTTAACGGTTCTGGATCGCCCTTAGCCTCTATCCACATGACCACCACTTTGTGACCACGTGCTTAATGTCAAAGTGCTACCGGATTTTCACGATGCCGACTGCAACGATTCTAGGTCCTTCGAACTCCCAGACCCCAAAATGCCATAATCTCCCCCTTGAGAGATCAACGGTCTAGATTCCTCTTGAATCGACGACCACGATCCCATTGGATCGACGATCCACAATCTTTTGGGATTTTCCCCAAACCTTGACCACTCGCCACATGTCCTCCTTGATGAACGGTGTCGATCGTTTCACAATTTTGCGAATTGGGAGTTCATGATGCAGCGAATCCAAAATCACTTGCCGCTCCAATCCCCAAATTCTGAAATAGTGAAATTCAACGCCTTAGAGCGTTGGAAGACACTCGGCCTTAATATCCTCACTACTCTGCAAGATCCAATGACTCTTGCAACTTCGTCACTTCTTCCACAAAGTGTTTCCACCGTTCATATGGCTCCTCTCTTGGGGTTCTTCTAAGCACTTAAATCCCTCGTAACTTGGTGCGATCTTATGGCTCTGGAATTTCGACATTTTCCCCCGAAGTTTCTCCACCATTCATTTCAGCTGCTCTCATGCGCGACCACCCAGAGGTTAAACTTTGTGCACCCAGATCCTTTCTCTGAACCTCAAGGGTTCCTTCGACCTAAGTTTAGATATTGCCTATATACATATAAGTATGTTGGAGTAGTTTGAAAGTTAAGGGAAGTGATAGAATTATGGAAATAATTTATCCACATAGGATTTTCTATTTGAAGTAAACTAGACTGGTGTAATAATGTCATTATGGACAGAAATGTATCTTACCTTCTCTTAAATTCCAAAGCTTAAACGAAATTGAATTATGTCACAGAAAAAAAAATAAAAAAAATCTATGGTGAATTTGAGGTTCATTAGATATGGTATCAGAGGAAAAGCTACAACAGTGGGCTTGAACAGGGCCACATTAGCTACTTAGTATACATTTCGACGTATGTAAAACTAATAAATCTTATGGTTTCAAATAGAAAGCCCTTTCTGTTTTTTGTAAATTATTGCATCTCAGGAGGGTGCATAAATCAGGATGGAAGGAAATCTGCAGGAAGGAACTCTGGGAGATCCAAAACAGAACAGTGATGGAAGCTCACCCATGGAGGTGTTGGAAACAATGATGAATCTTATTCTTGAACTACAAGTTTTCAAGGCTGACAATGAAAAATTGAAGAAAGCACAGCAAGAATAGCAAGAGATAAATGAAGTCCTACTACGTAGTATAGTAACCAAGAAAAGCCCAAAATACGATAATCATGATGAAGAAGTCATCAAAAGGGCCTCCTAGAATTCTAGACTGGAAACAGAAAAAGGAGACAGTTCATCTGAAGGGACACCTTCAGCTGAGTACAAAACTATACGAGATAGAAAAAAGAAAACAAGTAGACCACCTTGAAGGAGAATTTAAAAATATTAAACTAACTACCTTTGATGGAGAATCTAGGAGAGGAGAAAAAGTTGAGGCATGGTTGTTGGGCATCAAAAAATACTTCCAGATCTACAACTATTCTAGCAACATGAAGGTCAGAATGGCCATCTACAATTTGAAGGGGAAGGCCAACATTTGGTGGCAAGACCTGAAATTGGCCAAGGGCCAAAAGGAGAAATAGTTGGAATGGTCTGACTTTAAAAAGTATTTCAAGAAACAATACCTTTCTGAAAGCCACTATGAAAGGAAGACGAAATAATTTTACAAGTTACGACTCAGACAGATGACGATGGAGGACCTTATAAATAATTTTTTGGAACTACTAAGGTTTGTACCATACATCCGGGAGGATAAGGTAAAAATCCAGCAATTCTTGAGCTGTTTACCACAGGCCTACCGGGACAGAATTGAGTTTGGCAGCCCCAAATCCTTGACTGAGGTATTCAGGAAACCATGAATGTGTTATGACCAGTATAAACAGCGGGTAGAGTTTTCCAAGACTTGGAAAGATAAGAAGCAAGATTGAATGAACCAGCGGAAGAAGAGATACCAACCATCTCCTTATCGAAATGCAGCAAAAAGTTTCCCAAGGAAGGATTTTCACTCCAATCATCCGAACACGCAAGGTAGTAGTAAGACGATAAACCTGGGAACGAATAAGTTTGAGGACAACTCCCACGAGCCATTAAAGTGTTGGGAGTGTGGAGAGCCTCATCTAAGGATGAATTGTCCATGTTTAATTGCAGCAAACATAACTGTTGTTCACAATTTGCAGGAAGCCTTGACAGTGGGAGACATGGGAAGAAGTATGCATTGGATAAATGCGACCATAGATGGTTGACAAGATGACCACCAGTCCTCGGTGGTAGAAATCGAAGGTAAAATCAATGACACTCGAATTTCTATTTTAATTGACCCTAGAGCTACGTTAAGTTGTATTACTCCCGATGTAGTAGAGTCGAATAAACTTCAGAAACTGAAGCACGCAAAGTCATGGCTTGTACAACTAGAAACATGCACTAAAAGGAAAGTAGTTGACTTTATTTCTAATCTTGAGTTCATCTTAGATGGTCAAAAGATAAGGACCAATATGAACATCCTACCACTAGGATCTTATGATATGATTATCGGGATGGATTGGTTGGAACAACACAAAGAAATACTAGACTATTATACAAAGATACTTAGCTATAAAGATAATTTTGGCACTGTTAGAATAGCCCAAGGCATACCAAAACCTGTATCAATTAGACAAGTTTCAACGATGCAACTCAATAAATGTATTAGAAAGGGATGTCAAGTTTACACCATCCAAGTGACGAATCTATTAGAAAAAGAAGGTAAGCCCAAGTTAGAAGACTTTGTTGTCCTACATGAATTTAGAGACATGTTTGTGAATGAGATACCAAATTTACCTCCTCGAAGGGAAATAGATTTCTCCATAGACTTACTACCCGGATCAACCCCTATCTCAAAACCACCCTACTGAATGAGTCTACCAGAATTGACATAATTAAAAATACAATTACAGGAATTGTTGGACAAAGAGTATATCAGATTGAGTGTCTCTCCATGGGGAGCACCAATCCTCTTTGTGAAAAAAAATACGGTACTCTAAGACTATGTATCGATTATATACAACTGAACAAAATGACCATTAAGAACAAATACCCCTTACCGAGGATAAATGATCTATTCGATCAAGTTGGTGGGGACAAGATCTTTTCAAAATTGGATTTACGATCTGGTTATCATCAAGTTAGGATAAAGGACAAGGACATAAACAAAAGATCTTTTCGAACAAGATATGGACACTACGAGTTTGCAGTCGTACCTTTCGGACTCACTAACGCACCAGCCACATTTATGTGCTTGATGAACATCATTTTCAGTCAGTACTTAGACAAGTTCGTAGTAGTATTTATCGACGATATTCTGGTCTATTCTAAAATGGAGGAGGAACATGATGAACACTTAAGAATAGTTCTGCAAACATTAAGGAAACACAAACTATATGAAAAATTCGACAACTGTGAATTTTATCGAAAAGAAATACAATATTTATGACATGTCATTTCCTTGGAAGGTATTGTCGTAGACTCGGAAAAGATAAAATCCATTATGGAATGGCTAGTACCTAAGGATGTGGCAGATATCTGGTCATTCATGGGAATCACCGGATATTATCCCAGATTTATAGAAGGGTTTTCCAAGATAGCCTACCCTATCACGTCATTACAAAAGAAAGGGACCAAGTTTAACTGGTCGCAAAAGTGTCAAGACAGTTTTAACAAGATGAAAGAATTATTGACATCGGAGCCCATTTTGAAGGTAGAAGACCCAGATAAAGACTTCAAATTATGTGTTGATGGAAGTAAAGAGGGAGTAGGTGGTGTTGTAACTCAGGAAGGGCACGCGATTTTTTACGAGTACCGAAAATTAAGAGAACAGAAGCGAAATTATGTCACTCATGACTTAGAAGTGGCAGCAGTAATACATGCCTTAAAAATGTGGTGACACTATATAATGGGCAAAAAATTCCTACTATTGATGGATAATAGAGGGGTGAAATATCTGTTTAACCAACCAGACCTTAATGCAAGACAAGCAAGGTGGCTAGCCTTCCTGATCGAATTAGGCTTCGAGGTCAGACATATCAAGGGTAAGGAAAATAAAGTATCAGACGCTTTAAGCAAAAGTGTCCATGGGTTATTTGAGATAAATATCAACAGGGAAGAAAGTGATCTGGAACAAAGAATAAGGACGACAAGTATTAATGACGGAAATTACACTAAGGTGATGGCAAAATTTCAAAATAGTATCACAAACTCAGATAAACCAGATCTAAGTATCGACAAGAAGGGACTATTATGATTTAAAAATAGACTTTACATACTGGATTCAGTAGAGTTAAAATTAACTATTTTAGACGAAGTGCATAATAAACCATATTTTGGCCATCCAGGTTACCACAAAACAATAAAAACACTCAAAAAACTATTTTACTGGCCTAATATGAAGGGCGAAACAATAGATTACTTGGCTAGGTGCCAAGATTGTCAGTAGGTTAAGGCCGAGCACCAACACCCAATTAGCCTATTACAACCATTACCGGTACCAAAATGGAAATGGTAGACTATATCACTAGAATTTATAATAGGTTTACCTAAAACTCAGAAACAAAATCATTCTATCATGGTTGTAATCAATAAACTCAGTAAGTCTGCACACTTTATTTCTATGAAGTCTACTTTTAAAGCTATAAACATTGCTGAAATATTCATGAAAGAAATTTTTAGACTGCATGGTATTCCTAAAATGGTGGTTTCAGATAGAGACGTAAAATTTACATCCTCATTTTGGAAGGGACTTTTTGCAGGACTAAACACTAACTTGAACTTCAGTATGAGCTGTCATCCACAAATGGATGGACAAACCGAAAGGACACACCAGATCATAGAGGATATGTTTCGCATGTACGTAAGAACAAAACCGAGCAAGTGGGAAGACTACCTGCACTTGGTAGAATTTGCATATAACAATGGGTACCAAACTTCAGCTAAGTTGAGCCCTTTCGAAATACTGTATGGTAGAAAGTGTACAACTCCAATTAGCTAGGATAACCCAAATGAAAAACTCATTGTTGTACCAAAGATGCTCCAAGAAATGGAGAACATGGTAATAAAGGTACAAAAGAACTTGAAAGAAGCACAGGGCGGACATAAGAGTTATGCAGACCAGAAAAGGAGACACTTGGAATTTCAAGTGGGAGACCATATTTACTTGAAGGTCAAAGCTCGAAAAAGATTGTTGAAGTTAGGGAATTGTGCCAAGATGGCACCTAGGTTTTGTGGGCCCTTTGAGATACTAGCTCGAATTGGATCCGTAGCATATCAACTTCCACTTCCAGCTAATCTAAGAATTCATAATGCATTTCATGTTTCTTTATTGAAAACGTATATTCATGACCCTACTCATATGATTGATTGGAACTTGGTGCAGGTGGAACCCGAAGGCGACTTCCAAGTGGAACCCCTGTGAATTCTGGGCCAGAGAGAAATAACACTTTGGAACAGATTCATCGCTCAGGTAAAGGTGCAATGGAAGCACTTTAGTCCTGAGGAGGCCACTTGGGAGTTGGAGGGAGATTTGTGGAAATCTCATCTAACCCTATTCCAAGAAGGGAATGAACACTAAGGATAGTGTTTTACTAAAGGGGGAAAGGATCTGACATCCCCCCAAAAAAATTTATTTTTGAAATTTAAAATTTTTGGAAATTATTCCGTTTTTAGTAAATTCGAATTTGGAAAAATTTTTCCATTTATGGAAATTCCGAATTTTGAATTTGGTAATTGTAATTAATTATTGTGACTGTTGGGAAGAGACCTGATTTGACCAAACTAACTATTTGACTATGATACTTCTATGGAAATAAAATATTTTATATTGATTGTAGGAGGACAAATGGAAAAGCCATGTTAAATTTAGCTGACCATGACTCCATGAGTGGGGAACATGTTGCAACTACCTCTGGACTGATTATTACAAGTGGAAAATTAGTGATTTGGCCATTGGAAGCCCCTGAAAATCATGGATTTTGAGAGCTGCGAAAATTCCCAAGGGAGGGAAAAGACCTTGGAAAATGATAAATAGCATATGAGAGGAGGCAGGACGCTGCCAAGTATGCGGAGAAAAGGGACTATGGATTTTCCTTGTTGTTACGAGCACTGTTGATCAAGTGTGAGGCAAAAGGATAACTGCTGGAATTTGTGGACATTGTTGAGGAGGAGTCTTCCAAATTCGCCCTCATGGATTAATGGTCAGGCTAGGGGGTGAATCGAGCAAGAAATTTTGGCTGCTTATTCTACAGTTGGGAGGAACATTGTTGTTCCCTTTGCCTTCCTGCAAAACTGGTTCAAATATGTTGATCTACTCCTTCTTTGTGTTAAATAATCATCTATACTGGTGATATGTATATGTTAATTCTGTATTGAAGTACTTCCATAGGAAAAAACTATCATGTCATAATCCATTTCACTGCTTTATGATGACGGATCGGTGGTCGTCTTGACCCTTCATGACGTGAAGGTTCACTGTCAAGCGGTGGTCGCCTTAGCCTTTGCTAGCCACCAAATACCATCACCGCCCTGATTTAATTTTTCCTAAGGTTGAAGGGGCAAGTTTTGTTCCCATAAATACTTGAATCATATTGTAATTCCGGAGATAGAGGGTGAGATATCTTGAAAGCATTTCCTGAATTGATTTGGTTATTCCGTGTTTTGGAGGTTTGCTCTGCGATTGTGATTTTCTATTATTGATTTTGTAAACTCATTTTATTTCTTGATAAATTCATTTTTTGAGCAAACACAGTAATTATTTGTTTTTACCAATTATGAACCCGGTCATTTATTTATTCCGAGTTTATTTGTTGGAGCATGTGATTTTAAAAAGAGATTAAATACAAAATTTATATTTCGGCATTCGGGACTTGCTTGTTATATATATGCGGAGTTCCTTTTCTTTACCAAACACCGAAACCCGAAATTGTTGGGCCCACACCCTAATCTCATTTCGCAATTCAACATTTCTTATTTCATTTTGTTTGTGCGTTAGGTGTTCATAAACCCCGAAACCTCGAAGTGTTGGTCCCACATTCCATTCACATTTTCGCAATTCGGGAGTTCTTGTGTGTTGGTGTTTGTCATTTGAAATCACTAAATTCCGAACCCCGAAACCCCGAAGTGTTGGGCCCATAGTCTTTCCGCATTTCGTGATTTGACAAATAGCGTGGTCTTTTGTTTTTGTGTTCGGCATTTGTAATCGCTGAAACCCGACTGACCTCTATTTTTTCAAAAAACGGTAGGAACATAGTAGGAAGTATTTGTTATAGGAAGAACTTTAATACTGTAATGAATGGACTGGTAGAAATGATGGAGGATCTTCATCTAGGATAGAGGTAGAATATAAATAATAGATCATATTAGAAGCCACTGTGTACAGGGCATGACAAGTACATAAATTATTGTATATGAAAGTATTAAACTAATTAAGAAGATTTTTAGTGCGATTTTTTTGTAAGAGTTCTGCTTTCCATGAGGTCATACACCTTTAAGTATTCGAAATTCTATAATTAGACTATTGTTTAATGGCACAAATCGTAGAGAAAAAGATGGGATCCTTTGAGTTAACTATGCTTGACGTGTAATCTACTGGTGTGTAAGAATGAGACCCAAGTTAGGTAGATATACTTGCATGTTTATATTTTCTGTAAGTAAATATGTAGGACCGTAGCATGTAATTGAGCTTTCCAATTATTAAACTAGAATCAAGATGAAACTATACCTATGATAGTGAATCGCTCTATATATATTTAGATAAATTTATAGGTATGTACATACCTATAGATGGAAATAAGTACAGATGTTAATGGAGAGTTAAAGCGAATTCCCTATAGTAAGAATGATAATATACGCCTTTATACACGCACATAACAGACAATCAAAATACCTATTTTTCTAGTAGTCATGAAGATCCAACCTTGCAATTAAAAGCATAATTAAATGTGAAAAAATGATTACTTTGACAATCCCAGACTCATCCTTTCAACTCCCGGTCGTTGAAATGCCGAAAAGGGCTTAACAGTTTTGGATCGCCCTTAGCCTCCATCCACGTCACCACCACTCTGTGACCACACACTTAATGTCAAAGCGCTACCATCTTTTCTTGATTCCGGTTGCAATGATTCTAGGTCCTTCAAACTCCTGGACCCCAAAATGTCAGAATCTCCCCCTTGAGAGATCAATGGTCCAGATTCGTCTTGAATTGATGACCACGATCCCACTGGATCGATGATCCACAACCTTTTAGGATTTTTCTCTAACCTTGAAAACTCTCCATGTGTCCTCCTTGATGAACGGTGTCTATCCTTTCACAATTTCACAAACCGGGAATTCACGATGCAATGACTCCAAAATCACTTGCCACTCCAATCCCTGAACTCCGAAATAGCAAAATCCAATGCCTTAGAGTGTTGGAAGACACTCGGCCTTAATCTCCTCACTACTCTACAAGATCCAATGACTCTCGCAACTTCGTCACTTCTTCCACGAAGTGTTTCCACCGTTCATATGGATCCTCTCCTGGGGTGCTTCTAAGCACTTAAATCCCTCGTAACTTGGTGAGATCCTGTGGCTCTTGAGATTTCGACATTTTCCCCCGAAGTGTATCCACTGTTCATTTCAGCTGCTCTCCTCCGTGACCACCCAGAGGTTAAACTTTGTGTGCCCAGATCCTTTCTTTTAATCTCAAGGGTTCCTTCGACCTAAGTTTAGATATTGCCTATATACATATAAGTATGTTGTAGTAGTTTGAAAGTTAAGGGAAGTAATAGAATTATGGAAATAATTTATCCACATAAGATTTTATGTTCGAAGTAAACTAGACTGGTGTAATAATGTCATTATGGACAGAAATGTATCTTACCTTCTCTTAAATTCTAAAGCTTAAATGAAATTGAATTATGTCATAGGAAAAAAATAAAAATAATTATATGGTGAATTTGAGGTTCATTACACAATGGAGGGGCAACAAGAGCAGAAATAGGTAATCTGTTAGAAGATTTCAAAATAGAAATGATTAACTCTTTTGGTTCACAAATTGATACTCTACAGATCAAACAGAAACAAGCAGAATCAGATCGGGCATTTTTCATTTTACGTCCGAAATGCATAGGCAAACATCCACCAAGGGAGTGTCTGTTGAACAGTGTCTAGGTATGTCTTATTTGTTAATTAGATCATCCCACTGACAAATGTCCCTCCCTACCAGGTGTAAAAGAATCAATGAAGGTGATTAATGAGGAAGCAGAGGCTGCCTATCTAATAACATAGAGGAGACAATGGTAACCACGAGGTCAAGGTATAAACCCTCAATTCTCTCTTGCAATGCTTAATTATTGGAATAATGTGAACAATCAGCTTCAATATGGTCAGATGAATGCCCCCCCTCCAAATAATATGTCACCTCCTTATCAAGATCCCAATGCATGGGTACCTATGCCCCAACAACATAATCATCCTGGGAAATGGAACCCATATTGGAGAGGCCCTCAACAACAAACTACTTATCAAAACCCTCACCAACAAAATCCCTATAAAAAACAGTTCCAACCCCAGTATCAGCAGCAACAACTGAAGTTACCTCCCAATGCCCCATAGAACAATCATCCATTACAGCCTCAGATGCTTGTGCAACCTAACCCAAATCCAAGTAATAAGGTCATTCAGAATATTGATAGACACAATGTGTCAGCCCTGTCTATTACCCCTATGCCTTGTGATGAGATAAAATTAAGATCAGGGAGAATAGTCGAGCCAATAATTGAAGATTCTCCATCTTCAAAATCAGATAAGGAATAGAGGGAAAAACCATCTATTGATACAAAGGAAATTGACGAACCTATCATAGAATTAGCAGAAACCCCATTCCCTGAAAGATTGGAAATTACCAAAACTGTGGAATTACCATCCTTCAATCTCTTAGGAGAATTGAAAAATCTACATGTTAACATTCCACTATTGCAAGAGATTAGGGATGTCCTTATTTATGCAAAAACTGTGAGAGATCTTTGTATCAAAAATCTTGGAAGGAAACCTAGGGACCCCTTCACAGTACACATACTGGGAGAATTGTTTGAACAAATGTTAGGCAAAACCCCACCTATTAAATATGGCGATCCATGAAACCCTACAGTCATTGTCAAAATTGGACAGACATTTATTCCTGATGTGTTAGTTGATTTAGGGGAAACAATTAACATTATGCCAATCGAGATGACACAATTGTTGCAACTTAGAACGCAAGTTCGACCTACTCCTATTGTTTTAGAATTAGCTAATCGTTTTACTATCAAACACGAAGGAGTAATTGATGATTTATCTATTTCAGTTGATTCATCGGAGTATCCTATTGATTTTGACATATTGCAACCTAAAACCTGTTTGGGGGGCCAACCTCTAATTCCATGAAGACCATGGTTAGCTACAACTGATGGCTTCATTGGTTGTATATCTGGTTCAAAGACCATCTCTGATGGTTATGATACCAAGAAACTTACCCTTTATCCTCATGCTACACCTAGTGTGGAACCCAAAAATTCTTTATGGTTCGACATTGAGGATGAAAGTGCTCTACCTATGCTAACCATAGGAAAATCCCTAAGTTTCAAAGATGAGATAGAGGATGAGCTAATCAATATCTTTATTAGTGACCCCTCTGTTGTTACACGAAACACGTACCGTCGATTGAGTTGAATCTTCGAACCTACTTCCCAGGAAGGGGTGAGCCCAGAGATGTTCTATGAAACTATTGTAAATCAAGTTAATTCATCTGTAATAGCAGATGTTGAAACAACTGAATCATTTCCTAAATTTAGTTCTAAGAGCATCGCTATATAAATCAAACCTGGAAAAACCCTGAACATCAATCCCGATTTATCTTCTGCTGAAACTCGTCGTTTGATGAAGTTATTGATTGAACATAAGAAGCATTTGCCTGGGATTACATGGATATGAAAGGAATTTTCTATGAACTATGAACCCACCATATATACATTAAGAAATAATTTCGACCCATTTGCCAACCCCAATGGAGGATGAACCCTAATATTAAAGAGATTGTCAAGGAAGAACTCTAGAAACTTCTAAATGTTGGATTCATCTACCCTATATCAGACAGCGAGTGGGTTTCACCATTGGTTATTGTTCCTAAAAATAATGGTAAATGGAGAGTGTGTGCACACTATAGAGCCCTGAATAAGTCCACACAGAAGGATCATTTCCCTCTTGCATTCACTGATCATGTTCTACACAACCTATCTGGGAAAAAGTTATTTTCTTTCCTAGATGGATTTAGTGGCTATAACTAGATAACCATTGCTCCACAGGACCAAGATAAGACCACCTTTACCATCCCTTGGGGTAAATTTGCCTAAAAGGTTCTCCCATTTGGCTTGTGTAATGCAGTAGCCACTTTCCAAAGAGATGTAAATGGTATTTTCTCTGATATTGTAAATGACTGTATGGAAATATTTATGGATGAATTTATACCTTATGGTACTGATTTCGATGAAGCTTTAGCTAATCTGGAAAAATTACTCAAAATATGTATACAATATCATATTTCTATAAGTACAAAAAAGTGTCATATGATCATGAGCGAAGGTGTGGTACTGGGACACTTCATTTCTTATGCAGGAATTCAGGTAGACCTAGCCCAAATCCAGTTAATTTTGGACATTCCATCTCCATCAACTCAAAAGAAGGTAAGAAGATTTTTAGGGCATGCTGGATATTACAGGAGATTCATTAAAAAAATTCCAAACACACATTTCCCTTATTTTTTCTATTAACAAAAGATGTTGACTTTAGTTGGACTGACAAGTGCGAATTGTCTTTTGCAAATCTGAAAAAAAATTGTCCACAGCTCACATTTTGAGAGGGCCCAATTGGGCTCTGCCATTTCACATTTCTTCAGATGCCTCTGATACTGAAATTGGTGCAGTGCTAGGAAAATAGGGGGACAAATATCCCTATGCTATCTACTATATCAGCAAGAACTTGGCTCCTGTTGAGTTAAATTATATAGTTACAGAAAGAGAATTCTTGGCAGTAGTTTATGCGATCAATAAATTTAGGCATTATCTCACTGGCTATTATACTTTTATTCATAATGATCATTGAAAAATTAAATATTTTATGAATAAACCTATTACTAACGCCCGAGCAACAATATGGTTGTTATTACTACAAGAATTTAAAATCACTATAGTATATAAATAGAGAAAATAAAATTTGGTTGTTGATTTTCTCTCAAGATTGAATATAAATGATGATAACTCACCTATAGATGATTCCTTTCCAGATGAACATTTGTTCACAGTCTTTGCTCACTCACCTTGGTATGCATACATTCCTAATTATTTTGTTGTAAGGAAGGTACCTCCACATCTATTTCCCCAAGAAAGAAGGAAGATTATTCAGAAGAGTGTTCAGTATAGTTGGATAGGGGGATACCTTTTCTACACAAGCTTGGATCAAGAAATCATGAGATTTGTGAGAGATGATGAATTTTATGATATACTTAAATCTTTCCATGATGGCCCTTGTGGGGTTCATTTTGTTGATAAAAGGACTGGGCATAAAATTTTGAGGATGGGCTATTTCTGGCCCACAATATTTCAAGATGCAAGAAAGTATGTCCAAGCCTGTGATAGTTGCCAACGCATGGGTCAACCAAATCATAGGGATGAGATGTATCTCCATCCTCAAGTAGTCTTAGAGCCTTTTTAAATATGGGCCATAGATTTTGTAGGGTCCATTAACCCACCTTCTAATCAGAAAGTCTATATATTGGTCTACACAGTTTACATGGCCAAGTGGGTTGAGGCAAAAGCAGTCATCAGGGTCTCAGAAGAAGCTATCTTATCATTTTTGTTTGAAGATATCTTTGTTAGGTTTGAAGTTCCCAAATAATTGGTAACTGATAGGGGACCACCTTTCACATCACATAAGTTTAAATCCCTACTCAATAAATATCATGTTTTTCATAGAACATCTTTTCCATATCATCCCCAAGGTAATGGATAGGTAGAAAGTAAAATCAAAGTAATAGAATCTATTCTTAGAAAAGAAATGAGGGAAAATCATATGGATTGGTATGATATATTGCATGAAGCTCTATGGGCTTGTCGAACCACTTGGAGGAACACAACTGGTTTTTCTCCTTATGAACTAGTATATGGGAATAGCCCTATTTTTTCCATTGAGTTTGAGATCAAAACCCTAAGACCTGCATCAAAAACCAATCTCGACTTGACTGTAGTTCAAAAGGCTAGACTGCAGCAGCTAAATGAGTTGGATGAGAAGCATTTCGATGTTATTCATCAAAACAAAGTGGTTCAACAACAAAGAACCAAGTGCAATGACTGAGTCATCAAGAAGAAGTTATTCGAAAAGGGATATTGGGCTTTGTTGTATGATTCACACTTTAATAATTTCAGGGTAAGTTGTGTACAAGATGGCTAGGACCTTACGAGGTAGACACTATTTTTCCCAATGGGACAGTTAGTTTAATCACTATTGATGGATCCAATACACAGTTACTTGAAAATGGTAATCGCTTGCACCTGTATCAACGTCCACTTTCCAAGGCAGAATTTAAATCCAGATGTACAACTGATACAGGTTTTCAATTTTTAAAGGGAACGGAGCCTGCTCCTTCCCCTTATGAGCCTTAGAACTTTTTTCTTTCAATAAAACCTTGTATATAAATAAACTGTGCAAATTTGAACTTTTCTTTTTTTGCTTAAAATATTTCATTTTTTTTTCTCTTCTTAAAAAATCAGCCTAGAATGGTATCAGGAAAATACTTGTGTGCAGATGGATTGAAGAACAACAAGGTAGATTACAACGAAGGGAGTCGACGGATTAGTTTTTGGAAAACCAAGGAATTCTGTGTCTGGTCGGGTTACATGTTGTTATACCTCTTTCCATGTTGTTACACCATGGTCACTTTACATGTTGTTACACCATTTTCCCGACTATTCTGTCATTTCACTTTACATGTTGTTCCACCATTTTCCCGACAATTTGGCCAATTTACATGCTGCTACACCTAATTCCACCAGTCTGATAAAAAATACATGTCGATACACCTACCATCGTTATTCCTTTTCACTATTTTACATGCTGCTTCACCCATTTTTCGCATCTCTGCTATTTTTCCATGTTGAAACACTACTGTTTTGTCAGTTCCGCTGCTATATTTTATGCTCTCTCTAACAGACAATGTCGTTTCATCATTACTTAAATCCACATCCAAAGATTTCCTGCTGGACAACCAACGAAAGGACTCCAACTATGCTTCACTTGTCTTATCATCATTTCTCACGTTCTAGAGCCATCTCTCATCATTACAGCTATTCCATGCAGATCAGATGGCAGTTGGATAGTGTGTTTACTCAAACAAATTGGTTCGTGCAGTAAGTTATGAAGTAAGTTACTAATATTACGTGTCACAATGATGTAGATATGGAAGCAAGATTTAATGCTTACTTGACGGTCTTCCTAAATTCGTTAAACCATGATTCAATCAGATTAGTTGGGGGGAACAAAAATCTACGCCGACCTAACATTAAAATCCATTTTTATAATCACTTCGACCACCTTTCGACCACGCTTATTTTCGTTGAGACACTGTGTTATTTATGCAATCCACGTTCGAACTTGTTGTGTCTTTGGTTTAGTTATCGGCTTCTCCTCCTAAGTGACTGTTAGAATCTAAAGCAACGTCATGGGAGGACCAATAGTGAGGTATGAACTGGAAAATATAGATGCATTGTTGCTACACCCAGATGTTTACCAAATATTTTTGCAGGATGGTTGGATTTCTTATTTTAAGAAGTTGCAGGGGTTTAATGAAGCCGAGGTATTGGATTTCAATCATAATCTCACAGAAGGATATTCAATGGTGCATGGGGTGAGGATTCTAGTGACAAAAGAAAGCATGGTTGTTGTGACAAGGTTGCTGACAATAGGAGAAATATGGTTTAACAAAAAAACACATCTTCCTAATGCACAGAAGGGTTTTCTCATGGACAATGAGCAAGTTCAGACCAAGGGCCGACGTGCAGATGTAATTTCCTTATCAAAACCATGGGGGAAAGTATCAGAATTTGTAAAAAGTTACATTACATGCGAAGGAAGATATCAAGTGGTTTATTTTTCTGATTTTATACTATTGTCACATTTAAGACATCATAAGATAATAAACATCCCTTATTACCTTCTTCATTCCATGATTAATATGGCTCACTTTGTCAATGGATATTAGCATCCCATGAATTGTCTTTCCAATCACAGACTGATAGGGTTGTTGATTCATATAGGAATGGGAATTCCTAATGACACATTACCTGAAGTGGAAGAAAAACCAAATCCTATGCCTGTTGCTATGGCCAACCCTGAGTAGCCAAATCTTGTGCCTTTGGATGCACCAACAGTTAAAGCCTTGACTATAACTACTTGTAAGTCGACTCTGGAAGCCACACACAAAACCATAAGCACCTCTAACACCACTCAAAAAAGAATCAACAGTGTTGAGCCATAACAACTAAACCTTATGACTGTCATTGTGATTGAGCCAGCAGTTGACAACGCAATCCCTGGACCAAGTCATGAGCCTCAGCCCTTGGCTGCAACAACTGTTGTTGAAGAACTCCCTCCTACTCCTAAAGATAAGAAAAGGAAAACCACTTCTTTTGTTTCTACTTTACCGAGGAAGAGAACTAGGTCATAATGGTCTACTGCAACAGTAGTTCAATCCCCCACTGTAACTTCTAGTACGTCGACTTCATCTCATGTTGAACCAGCAACAACTCAAAACCCTCCTATTGCTGCAACAACTGTTCAAGCCCCTACTATCATTGCCACTGAATTGTCTCAGAAAAGAAAACATCAAACTAGAATGAAATCTCAGAGAGGCATCGATAGAGTTGCACCAGATGCACCTAAAAACCCTCATGTCGCTGCGACAAAGTGTCCTAATTTTTTTGATACTTAGACCCTGCCAGAATTTGACATCAATGATACAAACTTGAGTGAGTGGCTAACTGATTTTATGGAGGTATGTATTCCAGGTTTTACCTTGTGCAAGGAATTTCAAGAAACTATTTTATCATTGCAGGCCGAATGTACACAAATTACATCAGAATCATCGGCTCTGCTTGATGATTTTGTGCATCACTCGACGAGTGACGATGTACAAATTATACTAGATCCCAACATCCCATAATTTCCTCCTTGTCTGGTTGTTGAAGAATGCCCTCCTTCTCCTTGCCTAGTTGTTGAAGAACACCCTCCTTCTCCTAAAGAAAAGGAAAATAAATCCCTTATTTTTGTCTCTACATTACCTAGGAGGAGAACTAGGTCAGCAAGGTCTACTGAAGCAGCAGTCGAATGGAATAATATATAACAAACATTACCCATTCTTCTTCCATTATCCTCGGTTGTTAAATAAGTGATTGTTACACCAGCACCAATCCCTTCCAACAACATGACTGTGACACAAGAAACAACCTCTTCCCATAAATTAGTTGTTACACAAGAACCAGCTACCCAGGAAGAGATTGTCCCATAAGAACCAGTCATGCCAAAATTAGTTGTTACACAAGAACCGGCTGCCCAAGAAGACACTGTCCCACAAAAACCAATGATGCTAGAATTATTTGTTACAAAAGAACCAGCTGCACAGGAAGAGACTGTTACACAAGAACCAGTTACACAAACTAGAGAGGATAATGATGATGTGCCACTTGCTCAGCTGTTTTCTCAAATTGAAAAGAAAATACAAGATACCGAAAATTCCAGGATTATTGAACTAATGAAGGAAAATGAATGCCTCAAAGCAGAGTTGGATTCCCTAAAGAAGGACTTGCAGGTTGCTTGACAACAAAATTAGATTTCAATTATGCAAGCGTGATTTCAATTCTACAACAGTAGATTAGAACTCCAGCTATGTCAGCAACTTGTGTTAGTGTTCATCTTTTCAACTTGGTTTCTTTAGTACTTCAACTTGATTAGTGTTTTCTTTCATAATCTAGCATAGACTGTGCACAATTATCTTACAATAAAAAAACTTCCCTGGGTTTGACAATTCATATTTAACACCTTAATTATGTATTTATTTAGACAATTAAAGTGCCCAACAACAACCATTTCGAATTTCTTGGGTAGACTTCTAAGAACTTTTTCAACAATTCATTGATTAGGGATGGCTTCACCAGTCAATCTGATCTATTTTACGATTCCCATGAATCTAGTCATAAACTGAGCAATGTTTTCAGACTGTGTCATTCTTAACATCTCAAAATGCATCCTCAAGGTCTGTAGTTTGACTTTTTTTACCTTGTCATTTCCTTGGTAGGCGGTTTTAAGGATGTCCCAGGCTTGTTTTGAAGTAGTAGTGCCTGTGATTTTTGAGAAAATCGAGTCATCCACTAAATTTTGAATCCAAGATTTTGCTTTATTCTCTCTATTCCTCTATGTTGCCTGAGTAGTTCTTTGTTGGTTGGTCATGGAAAAAAGGTCTGTTGGATATGGTTCCACATATCAAAGATCCATTGGATCCCAGCACTCTTATGCTTGTAAGAAGGATCTCATTCGAAGAGACCAAAACTCATAATTCTTTCTAAGAAGAATTAGTCCTTGAGTTGTTCCTAAATTGGTCGAGGTGGCCATATTTGAAGAAAAACAATTAGACAACAATAAATTTCTTAAAGATTTGTGTCCTTACTAGTTTCCTGTGCGTAAAACCAGGTCTATGAAGTTCTCTTAGTGTCTTCGGACCAAAGAACGTGAGGTAGACCACTACTTTAGCGTCGATCTGGCTGGATTTGACTATTCGAGCATGAGATCTACGGATTCAGAGCTCTAAGATATTTTATTTAGCAATAGTAACAACTGTAGCCCCTCTAATTGTGAAATCAGGCTTTGTGAGTTTACTCAAGAGCCAAAGAAAAATTGAAGCTTAGATTCATTTGTGACCATTTGCTGAAAATAGGTGCTTCAATAAAAGGCACGTCATGATTTTGTGTGTTGGGATTTTGCGAGTGAGCCAACCCTGAATCCCCAACTCCCAAAATGCCAAAATTTTGGAGGTCCCAATCTGACGGTCCCGATTCTTCCACGATCTAATGACTCAGATCACGTCGGGGTTTCACGTATTGTGAGGTCGAAAGAATTTTCACCTCCATTCTCCCAATACCTGAAATGTCGAAAATCTTCCTAGACAACCAACGGTCCAAATCTCTCCTTGATCAACGGTTGTGATCTAATCATGAATTCACATCTCGTGAATTCTCATGATTTCCCCCTTTGACTTTTCCCTCCTATGAGTCAACGAAATGTTGATCTCTCACCATGCGTCTCTTCCAATGGATGTTATAGATGGTGTCAGGATTTCACGACTTGCGACCTCGAAGTCACGACCTCCTTCATAGTCTCGACTCCTGAAATGCTGATATTTCGTAGCACCCCAAATCCGACGGTTCACGTTCCTCTATATCTAACTTCTCATATCAAATTGCGATTTCATTTTTCGTGATTTCTCACGACTTTGACCTTTGACTCCTTCGAGTCACGAGTCAGTGAAATGTTGATCTGTTTCCACCTCTCCTCTGACGATGGACAGATTCTATGATTTCAGAATGATCGACAGCTGTGATCCTTTCGTTGGTTTTCCTTTCGTGATTTTTCACAACTCTTACCTTAGGATTTTTTGATTTGCGAATCAATGAAGTGTTCTTGCAATGTTGTATCGAACAGTTCTTAATGATCCACAACCGACAGCTGAGATCTTCAATGGTTAGATCATGTGCACCTTTTCTTGATCTGACGGTTGTTGTTGCTCTTGCCTCGATCTGACGGCTAAAACACGTTCTCCTTTTCTGCGCACTCCTCATCCTTTCTGAGCTTGATTAATGGCTCAAATATTTTCGCAGGGATGATTTTACGGTTTCTGAGCTTGTCTGTTGCTATATCTGCACAGACTTTCTTCTTAAGAAGGAATTTCATGAACCTTTCACGAATTCTTTAAAAGATCATCGATCTTTAATAAAAAACAATTTTAATTCTCCTTCCGCAGGTCTGCTTCCACACATTGTGATGTTTTCAATGATCTTTTGAGTGAATTGTTGTCCCCACACTCCTTTACTGGATTGCAGAGTGTTCTGCAAGATTCTTTAAACTTTGCATACTTCTATAGCTGCTCTGCTTCTTTGGGCTTATTGTCTGCAACAATCTTTTGAGAGATATTCTGATTGTGAACTATTCTCCAATCTTTGTGAAGAATATCATCTTATGCTCTCATTGATAGTTTAAACTCTCCACTTCTTAGGATCGGGCTGCTCTTCATAATATGTGAAGAGGCTTACGACAAAAGCTCATACCATGACAAAATGAAAAGAAGAGAATACAGAAAAAAAGCAGAGCAAAAATAGTATTCAGTACATTCAGTATATAGAAAAAGACAAAAGGTTGAGCTAAATAGGCTCAAGCAAATCAGTACATTGAGTATATAGAAAAAGACAAAAGATTGAGCTAAATAGGCTCAAGCAAATCAATAACATCAAGAAACAATTGTACAGCTAGTCATGATAGCTCATATTGTTGAGGTTACATATATATTTAATAGTTCTCAGTCTCGATCTATTGTATCCTATGCATCTTGATCTTAGTGTTTCTGAAATCCATCTAATTGGAACCAACTTCATAATCTGGAATGTCATGTTCATTTGAGACATGAATAAGAGCCATCGACAACATTGCACCATTTTCCTCAAAAAGCTTGAACACATCATAGTTTTTATAATGTATAGCATCTGTAGGTAGCGTTATGCCCATAGATCTTGGGAATTGACATTGGCTCCTCAGGAATAGAATGACCGCATCCTTATGACCCTCCCAAGGGGCCACATGGTCCAGTGACTGAAATCCATGGAGTTGACATCTGTTCCTGAGTCAAGCAAAGCCTCTATGGCTGCAACATCCCCTCCTTCAATATTCTCCTCTCGTTCCGGCGCCATTAACGACTGTCTCCCCAAACCAAACTTAGACCTATTCTTCTTCATGGACATTCCCAACATCACCAAATCCTTGCTAATGCCAGGATACAATTTCCAACAGCAACGATTCAATTCAAAAGCTTGTATATATCATCATGGATTTACAAGGGAGGGATAAGAGACAGCTTGATTCCATTCAGAGGGAAACTAATTCTTGGCTTCTCCATCCTGCCGTGTCGAGACTTCCTCACTTCTGACGGTCATCTTCTCTTTGATCCTTAAGGAAATTTGGCTGTCGAAAGAATAACTATCAATAAGTCATCACCAGTGTTCTTACAACAGTCTTCCATAAATTTGCATATCATCCGATCAAATCTGCAGCTAACTATAGATTTTTCTCCATAGGAAGGTTCTTCACAGACACATCACTGAACACTCTCATATATCATAGTCATCGCTCCGAAGAAACAATACGATCAAGGAATGTGGTGCATTTTCGAGGGAGGAACTCCGTACGAGCATCTAGATTGGGTTCGTGGCCTATCATGAAACATGATTATCCATACTCCAATGGTTCTGGATAGTGCGACACATATGGAGTCTTTGGTGCAACGCCTGACTTTGGTCACACAAAGAAGCACATGCAAACAGAGCTGGCCAACTGGATCAGCTTCGACTCTTCAACATAGGACTCAGATTTCGACTCCTGGTTCGACTCTGGCCTCATATGAACCTCCACCATTCATCAATTATTCGATCCTCCATAAGTCACTATAGATAAATTCGCGCCCGCGTGCTGGATATGAATCTCTCCTTTCGCTTGGTAAAATCCTTATGTCCTCTCTAGATCCTTTAGATGCACGACTGTTCTCCATAGTGGTAGTGTGATCCTACCTCCCTTGGTCGTCTCTCACAACATCGAATCAAACAAGATCCTAAGAATGGATCCTTCCCTCTGATACCAAATTATGAACTCAAATGAAGAACTCAGAGTTGCAGTTGAATTAAAATACACATGTAAGTAGACATTATGCAACAGGGGTCAAATTACTAGGGATTGTATTAATCAAACATTATCTTATGTTCAATTTGTGTACAAATGTTCCATGAACATAACAATTACTTCATAATTAGCTAATTAGTTCAAACAAATACACAACCATCTTTATAATTAACTCATATTATCTTTTCACAATATCTCCATGATTTTCTCAACAATCTTCATCTCTATATCTACACATTTCTCTCCATCTCTCTTTCCTAAGTAGAATTTTAGAATTAATCTATATTATTACATTTTTCTTCATATTTTTATTAAACATTACAAATAAGAATGTTCCCTTTTTCATGAGAAATATTCATTAAGTTTGTCTATTTTCTCTTCCACGTCTTTAATCTTATTTTTTTTGGCTTTCCATGATACTTGGTCTTTGTCCTTCTCCATATTCTCTAATTTTCATTTTTTACATGCAACCATAAATATAAGTTGAAGTCCATATAAAAAAGTAGTCATCCACTAAAATACATAGGTCATAAATGATTGTATTAGTGAATTCTTTAGAAAATTCTTTCATGATTCATAAACCATTCTTCCATCATAAATCTGCATACATAAACCTTTACTCCCCCACATCACCATCCTCATATTGAATTTTTTTTGTCATACCATTAGTAATGCTCTTAATCTTCCTGCATCAATAAAGCAAACTTAAATAAAACAAACCTAAATAAAACTATCGCAACATATATTTTTGAAGAGTTTTCGTATCTTAAAAAATTATAGCAACTACAACACACAACTTTCGCTTATAAAAAAAAAAAAAAAAAAAATCCAAAATGCTTAAAACCGATATGCAAGTATATAATGAAATTATATTTAACTCATTTACAATTCAAATGAGCCAAGAGTGAAAATAGCTAATATGATTGAAATATGATTTGAAATTATTTTTACTTTTAAAATGACATGCTAATGAAATCAACCAAAATATTTCCTTTTAAATGGAACCACTCCCAAGATGCACCAAGCAACTTTAGAGATTTCTAAGTGAAACAAAAGAAAATGTTTTGATCATTTGTTCAAAAAAACATTATACCATGGAAAGAAGAGTTAAAAAATCAGAATAATAAGTTCTAAAAAGTCTCTTGTCAAAGAATACGGTCCTAGGTTTTATAGCCAAAATACTAGAAAACATTTCACAATTTTTTAATGTGTTTGCACTACACGCTTGATTTTGAGTTTGCTTGGTAAATGTAATAACCAAGAATGATGGATCGCATGTTTTGCATATAAAATTATCAATATGATTTTCTATCTGCTATGATTGTAACTAGGAATAGCCACCACTATAGGGGAAAACACATAGAAAATTAAAAATAACCAAACTAGAAGTCCATCAAATCACATACTACATGGTCCATATAATCTTTCTAACAAGAATAAAGGAAAGGAAAACAAACATAAAGCTAATGAAATAAATCGAATTCTTTCCTTAATGGAGTTGTCAATTCTGTTATAGGGAATCTATCTACATATAAGTATTCAAACCCTCACTAAAGGGGTGTCAAATTTAATGATAGATAGAGGGATAGAAAATATGTAATTATTTATCCTAAGATTAATATACATTTTCAAAATTAAATTAGAGAATCAAGAAGTAACATACTTAATTCCAAATGGTTTTCCAAAATATCCAATGGCTTACACTTGATCTTCATTCTAGCTTTGTCATTTCACCAAGCAACCTGCAAAATTGTTCAAAAAACAATACCTTCCTGATTAATTCATAAACAATAAACCAAAGCTTGCATGAATAAAGTCTTAATCTAAAATGCAAACTTAATTATAAGAAAAAAATATTATTATTATTATTATTATTATTTGGAGGATATAGATCTATATTTATTAGGAAGCAGTTCCAATAATGATAATTATCTTGATATCTACTATTATATTATTGGTTCAAAGTCTCAAAGTCCTCCTCCTTAGTCCTTAATCCACCTTTATTGGATAAATACAATATAAAACTATATCAAGACAACATAACCAAACATATAGACAATAACTCTTTCCTAAGCTCAGATCATAGTGATGTTGATGCCCAACATTCAACAATGGTATTGCACTCAAGATATGGGATTCTTTCTAGAAATTACTAGCATAAGGATGCTTACATATGGAATCCTTTGGCACTCAAGATATGGGATTCTTTCTAGAAATTACTAGCATAAGGATGCTTACATATGGAATCCTTTGCTTCACTTTGGATCTTGTACATATATATCTTTGATAATCTAATGATAGGATACATGGCATGCAAAATCTAGAGATACAAGACATGCATAGCTTTCTTGCAATCCTTTTGATTTTCTACTTTCTTAAGCTTTAAGGAGTAGTTATGGGTTTTGTATTGGAAAATTATGAAGAACCACACTTGATCTATAGGAAAGGAATGGATGACCATTCTTTCTACTAGGAAAAGTGTAGCCTTAATGTCCGTTTTCTATTTGAGTCATTTAAGAGAAAAATCTTAACGATATGGTAGTATACTTTAGTCTTCTACCTCTTTCTTGACCTATGGTGAAAAATAGAAGTGTCATAGGTGAGCGTTATTTGTTAGAGCCAAAATTTAGGAAGAATTCTTTCAGGGTTCTTAGGTAAATCATGAATCCCCCCCAAGTTGATGGAAGTTTGGGACATGCATGCAAAAAATGGAGGTTGGTTTATGGCTATTAGTTGAGCTAGTAACTGATATAAAAAAATTTAAGCTCACTTGTTGAGCTCAGGATCAAGTGTTGGGGACTATGTGGTGCAAGGTGAATATGGGGGTGATGGTAGGATTTGGTATATAGGTTCTAAAATATCTTCAAGAGAAAGCTCCACTAGATCTTTTGTAGATTCAAACAAGAGTTTGTCGTTGGTTTGAATATGGATTATGTAAGTTGTTCATAGTTTAGGAAATATAGGCTCAACAATAAATTGTCTAATATTCCAAGTGTCATCCCAAGTGAGATAACATAGAGTGTTTACCTTTGGGTGAGGAACCATGAAGAGGTGTTCAGAGGGTGGTTTAGAATTTTAAAAACACGTTGAGCTATCTTCAAATATAGTGTCTAAGTATAAATTATCATCTTAGTATGGAAACATATAAGCTAGGGTTCATAGTTTAAAGGTTCATAATGATGACTTCATGAAGATAGATTTTTTTACCATGCATAAAATTCATTTTTTCCTTCTAATGCCAAGCTAGGGGCAAAGTGCCCTCGTCAACAATAGATGTTTTCCCTAATGTAAAGTCCCAATTAGATTTCACACCATTTGGAAGAGGGAACCCATACATATTTTGGCCCGATAGCCATTACTATTGAATGGAAAATAAAGTATGAAGTGTAAAATGAAAAATTGTTTTAATCTATATATGTAGAGAGTAATCATAGTTTATGTGTGCTATACAAGAGCGTATTTTAACTAGTAAATAAAAGATTAGTTATGTATTTCTATTAGTATTTCAAGAACATGAAGCCATTTGTAAGAAGGATAAAAATACATATATAAAAAAGTTAAAAAAACATACTATGACATTACCATTCACAACCTCATATTCACCCTCCCATATCAAACATTTTAGAAAAAAAAGGAGAAGCAAGAATCGTAACCTTCATGCAAAAACATTTTATGATAGAATGATACAATCTTACACTCATCCAAGTAACAACATAAAAACTAGAAATATTTCTTGAGAAACATATTAATAAACGTCATTTCTCCTCTAAAATTATCCCTAAGGTATTCTTCTCATTAAAATATCATAAAAGAGTTTAAAAAATATTGTTATAGTTTTCCGATTCATATTTCTCTTATGGCTTTTTCTCTTCCTTTCTTAGAAATTATGAATTTTTCCTTTTAAAATAATACTCTAAATTAAAATTTTCCATTTACTATGTTCATAGTCGACCATGTTCTTTGTCATCTAAGTTGGTCACACCTCACGTTGAGAAGATAATCCTATAATGCATCAAAATATAATGGTTTGAAAACAACTTAATAGGAGACTAATTCCTTAGGAATGGGGCCTAATACTGTGTTAAGTGTACTAAGTAATGATTAAAATCAAATTTATTTTCTTGGAAGTGTTTGCAATAAGTTCTTTTAGGGCCTCCTTAGAGATCCTTGAAGTTATTCCAATGGAAATTCCCAAGCCTATAATAATATAGTATATATCATTCATCACATCTTTCATGGTCCAAGTTGAATCCATGTTCCTCAGTGGAGTGAGGAAACACATTTCTATCACCTTTTCCATAGCAATATGCAACCATTTGAAGTTAGTCATAGTAGTGGTATTTTCAAACAATGTACCTGTTGATTGATAGTTCACTAGGACCATGTAATAACATTGATTTTATCTTTTAATCATCATAGGAAGGTATTTTGGTGCATATTTATCCTCCACCAACCACTTTATGAGCTCATCCATGCTTAGTTAAAATCCATATAACACTACATTTCATCCTTGATGTTTTCTAGGTAGGCAAGGACTTGAGTTGCATGACTTTGGAACTTCTGAAGGTTGGCATACATCACCCTCTAAATGGTAATGGGTTCATATTGGATTTCAAAAGTACAATCCTCAAACTTAGAGAAGGTGTTCATATTTTCCTACTAGTGATCCACCTCTTGTTCTAGTTTCTCTACCCTTCACTTGTATTTGTCAATTTATTTTTCCATGCTTTTAATGTTGAATTTTGAATCTTGGCAAAAGAAAACCTTTGCAGAAGTTGTGGTCATGAGATTAATTATTGTATATACTATCAATGAGGTTTCAGTGGTGACCATGATCTTGAGAACTCCTCGTAGTTTGATCCTTTTTTGTGACTTCATCACCACCAAACCTTTAGCTTTGTCAAACATAAATGCATCCAAACCTATAACCACATCATCTTTGGAAGGTGTGAACCTTCCAAAGATGATTTTTAATATAGGAAAGTGTCCCCCTACGATGGGTGGTCTTGGGGTGCTTTACAAGGTTTTAGGATGAGAAATCCATGCATCCATGTGTCTTGACTCCCATGCTTCCTCCTCCCTCTTACTTTCTACTTATTCCTGCTCCATTTTTTTTAAGCTTCTTATTCTTCTACTTGCCTCAAATATTCATTAATTTTCTCTCTTCAACCACTTTCTATAGCCTCAATGTTTCATATTCCTTTTGTATCCTTAGAGCTTCACCATCTTTCTCCATTCCGATTCTATCTTATTTTTTGTTGCTACTTCTTTTTTCCTTGGATTATTTCCAATATTTATCTTTCTATATTCTCTTCTATCTTGTCTTTTACTCCTCTTCTTCTACTACCAATCGTAAAGGCCACTTCATCCAACAATATGGATTTCTTATATATTTCCTCCTACTATTAGAATTAATTTGATACAATCATCAATATTTGTAGATATAACAGCAATGACTCACTCTATTTAAAGGATCATGCTTTTGAAATATTTCTTCTCTAAAGAGAAAAGTAGCTAAAACTTCAGATTTTGCAATTTCATCCTTTACATCTAATATTGTATACCCCTATGTGGAAAGGAAAATCAAGCCATAGTGATTTCTCATATCAATAGAGTCATGTACATCTAATATTGTATACCCTACATGGAATGAAAAATCAAACCATAATGATTTCTCATATAAATAGAGTCATACAACAATTCCATAAACAAAAGTTCCATAATTAGTGCATACATCTAATATGTTGGAGTATGTTACATCTAATATTTTTCTAATAATAAGAGCACTACATACTCCAATCATGGAGAATAACCTCTCATATTGCCTCATAGAACAATATATAAAACTTATTAAAATAAAGAATCTTTACAAAGTATACATCATAACAAATCTACTTTGGACGTTAAAGAAAACCTACACATGGTTCTTCCCAATAACTCACCCCTCAGCTATGTTTCCTACTGCTGGTATATGAGCTATAATAGATTCGCCTTTAGTAACCTTCTTTTTTCCTGCTCAGGGTCAAATTATAGTTTTGTAGCTAGCTAATTCATGAAAGTGCTGACCATCTTATGCTTTTGCATCTTCTGTTTGTTCCCTTCAATTTAGAGTTTTGGCTGGTTGGATAGATAGGTGCTGGCAATAAAGGGGGAATAGATAGATTAGTGAGCGTTGCTCCGGATGGAAGGGTGTATAGCTCTGATAGTTGGGTTCCGCCTGGGAGAATAAGCTATTGCAAATCTACTTTGGACGTTAAAGAAAACCTAGGAAACCATGATACACAAAGTTTTGAACCAATTTTGTATTCAAATTTCTTAAAAGGTAAGCTATAGATGAACAATAGAGATTCAGCTTTTGAATTGGTCGAATGAACTTCCCTAGGAGGAAGATTATGGGAATATTGTTTTCATTGAAATCCATAATATGATTTCAAGATGGTGAAAATCTCATGTTGTTGGAAGAAGAGAAAGGATTCATGTAGTTAATCTCTTGGACCAACCATTAAACGATAATGCAATAAGGATGTTAGAGCATGGTGTAGGTTTTTCAATTACCCTCAAAAACATTTCCATTGATGACATTACATACGACATTGAAGATATCATAAAACATTTCATCCAGGCTATTCATGTTATTCAAATTTCTTAAAAGGTAAGCTATAGATGAACAATAGAGATTCAGCTTTTGAATTGGTCGAATGAACTTCCCTAGGAGGAAGATTATGGGAATCTTGTTTTCATTGAAATCCATAATATGATTTCAAGATGGTGAAAATCTCATGTTGTTGGAAGAAGAGAAAGGATTCATGTAGTTAATCTCTTGGACCAACCATTAAACGATACTGCAATAAGGATGTTAGAGCATGGTGTAGGTTTTTCAATTACCCTCAAAAACATTTCCATTGATGACATTACAAACGACATTGAAGATATCATAAAACATTTCATCCAGGCTATTCTACGTTGTTAAGGAACTTGAAACTTCCCAAAAGAAACATTAGAAAAAGAAACATTAAATTAATAAGGTATAAATTAATAATACCATTGCATGGCATGTTTTTCCATTCTAACTTTCTAATATTTCTTATCAACATATCTGAGTCTCTAAATTGTAATGGACATATTGCGTGGTGTCACAGTTTTAAAAAATAATTTGGTAGTTTCATTTCAAGGATGTGGAAAGTGATTTTGCTTTTGGATATCATGGAGTGTCTAATCTTGCACCAAATCTTTTCTTGGTTGTTAAAATAGTGGGTACAGAAAATGGATCCGAAAAACTCTAAGCCATGATAAAATTTTGCTATCAAATGATTATCCCATTTCTGACGAAAAAAATCTATTTATTATATAAAATCAGCTTACTCCCACTGTAACTTGAAAGGTGAACGAAAAGGAGAGGAATTCGCTCTGAACACACAAGTAACTTGAAAGGTGAACGAAAAGGAGAGGAATTCGCTCTGAACACACAATGTTGAATGAACATTGACATTAATTTATATCACGGAAGTACACATAATCAAGTAACGATGAAGATACGATCGCAGGCACACACACAAAGGGCATTTTACAGCCC
This sequence comes from Picea glauca, assembly GCA_000966675.3. NCBI lineage: Eukaryota > Viridiplantae > Streptophyta > Pinopsida > Pinales > Pinaceae > Picea > Picea glauca. Next base: position 430,089 of record JZKD02S1594244.1, read on the forward strand.
ATAAACGACGATGACGATGGGACGAAGTCATATCATCACTTTTCTTTCATTGATATGAGCGCGTTGCACTAGACTATTTATTCATAGGTAGACAGATTTACATATAAATATATTTAGCAGTATAAGTTGGGATTGGAGAGGAGATACTGCTCGATCTTCTTCAACATGGCAATGCTATTTTCCTTTATCTCTTTTACTTTGCCTTCGTCAAGCTGAGCACCAGGAAGCGTTTC